>PVJS01009655.1:0-49832 GCA_004027185.1 Glis glis
TCCAAAGAAGGGCTTGAAGATTACAGTTCTGATTTCGTTTCCTTTTTGATTGGGAAAATGTGGTAGATATAAGATCTGGGAAATGCCATTTGAAGTAAATTAACAGACACCTATGAAACATAGTTAACCATAGATATAGTCTGACAGTAAGAAGAATATTGTGAGAAGCGGAGGAAATCGTAGAATGACTGTGTATTACTCTGACAGTGAATTGGTATTATCTCTGCTATCAGATAATGCAGTTATCATTAATTTTCACATTTGCATTTCAATCTTTGGAAGGAAATGACTCTTGCCGGATGAAGATAAGAGCTCTGTACCACTATAATGAACCATCATTTTATCCCAAGGCTTTGTGTCCGTATGAAAATGAGGCAGGGAGGAGTGTGTGTGTGTGTGTGTGTGTGTGTGTGTGTGTGTGTGTGCATATTTGGTGGGGTCAGAGAGATATTATAACAAAGTGTCAAAAATTGCTGCAGACTTTTGAGCCCTTTATGAAACAAGAGGGGGTAAAAAATAAATCTTCTGTAGTGTAGTTAAGTGGATATCGGATTAAAAGATGAAAGCCTTACTCTTTGTAGAACAGAATGCCATAAGAATATAGCAAAAAAGTTCTCTTGATCTTATTCCTTGACTCCAGTTTGCCCTCTGTTAAAACATTAGGACAGGCAAAAACTTAACCAAAATAAATAAAAAAACAAAAGGTAGGTTGGATCACTGATTCAAAAGACACGTAACTTCTTTGAGTCTTAAAGGACAGCATAATATATACCATTTAGTTATTATTATAATCTGTACTTCTTTAGATATATAAGAATGGGGATGAAGGATATTTGGATGGTGACTTAGAGTTTGCAAGTGCATAATTTATTTATGTAAGTTTAATTGAGAAATGCAAGTTGTAGAATAATGAATTCATGATTAAATTTCTTTTGGACTTTTTTTGCATTGACCTCCTCCTCAAAAACATTAGTGGAAAAAAATGCGATGTCAAATTTTATAACTATATCCAAGTCCTCAAAATATATGGCAACACATTCTTTCAGCATCCTCCAGTCTGCCTCCATGGTAAAATTCACTTATCAAGTGTATACAATAGAAACTTCCCTAAATTACATTTTTTATCCCCACTCTGAAACTTACTGGTTGAGGTTGTTTTGGGTTGAGTTCTGGCCCCCCAAAATTAATATGATGAAGTCCTAAACTCTATATCCCCAAAAGGCAATGCCATTTGGAAAGAGGGTTGTTGAAAATATCACTGGTTAAGTTGAGGTCATACTAAATTAGGGTAATCTAATCTAATCTCTGATTCCTTAAGAAGGGAAACTGTGGAGACACACACACATGTACACGCACACGCATGCACACACACACAGCCACGTGAAGATGAATACAGAGATCAGGGTGATCATTCTACAAGCCAGAAAACGTCAAAGATTGCCAGTTTCCCACCAGAAGCCAAAGGACAGACATGGGGCAGATTCTTCCTTTCAGCCCCAGGAGGCCCTACGCCTGCTGACACCTTCATCGGGCACATCTTGCCTTCAGAACACAAATTTCTGTTTTTTAAGCCACCCGCTTTTTGTGCCTCATCATGGTGACCCTAGCAAACGAACAGAGGTCCATAGTTACAGAGGAATCCTGGGGGCAGTCACCTGTATGTCTGCCAGCTATGTTGCTGTGTATTTTGTGTGTGTGTGTGTGTGTGTGTGTGTGTGTGTATGTGTGTGTGTGTGTGTGTGTGGTCTACCTCTGAGCTACATCCCCAGCCCTATTTTTTTTATTATTTATTTTGAAACAGGGTCTCACTAAGTTGTAGAGGGCCTCACTAAGTAGCTGAGGCTGGCCGCGAACCCAGATCCTCTAGTCTCAGCCTCCTAAGTACTGGGATTACAAGTATGCACCACCACGCCCGGCTCTTGCTGTGTATTTTAATTGACTTTAAATATTGCCTGGCCCAATGAAATGTGTCTTCAAAAAGATGCATTGTTTCTATCAAAACTATGCTGAAACCTTTGAAAGTCCTGAAAAAGGAGCATGGGGAAAAAATCCTAAAAATATTGAAAGAAACTACACTTAGGTAGTGCTTTTTACATCCTCACTCCATTCTAATGAAACAAACTAGGAATCTTAGATGAAGCATTTGAATGTTGTTTACTGAATACCAATCCATGAAATAGTTCTAGCTTAAGGACTAGGGAAGAAGAGTCATCCAGGAATACTAATAAGGAGTGGCCAGAGAAGACAAGGAAAACCAGGAGAATGTACTTTTTGAGAAAGAAGGAGCCATGCCTGGGTTAAACAGTGCTGAGAGGTCAAGATTGAAATTTAAAGACCCACCTTTAGATTTAGGGACATGCAGCTATTCGTGATTTTTAACTAGAAGACAGATAGGTTGAAGTGAGATGGAAAGGTGAACACCTGGGATCAGCTATCGTAAAAAACTACTATATACTCCAGTGTTCTTGGCAAATATTTGAATTTCTCTGAAACTGTTGATAAAAATCATCTATTACCATTTACCTCTTATTCCTGCCAAAGAATTTTCTGAACTTCAGAATTTAAAAAGATACTCCCAGAGAAATGTGTTCCCATATTAAACTATTCTGAATCTTATTTACTAATTTCTCTAAATTATTTTAAAAGTTATTTTTGTTTCCTGCCCCCACTATGGCTTCAGGCTCTCTAGGCTACATTTCTGTCATTTAGTAAAAATGTCATCATTTCAGTCTTTCTCTCTCAATAACTTTGGTTTACCAAAGAATCTATGATTTTAATGAGGTTTACCATTTTAATGTAATTATTCTTTGATAATAATAGATTATGTAAAAATATATTGTCCATTTGATATGAATTAGAGGTGCTCTTTCCCTTCCCAGATAATAGTCAATTCTTTGTTTTGTTATTTCTGTTGTCATTTTAACCCAGGAGCACATTTGGACCTTTGGGATTATTATATCTTTGTCTTCATAATAAACTCCTACACGTGTTCCTAAAACTAATACTTGGAGCTTGCAGCTCATTTACTCATAAATAAAATTTACATATGCATGCCAGATCTTGTATTTCTTCCCTTGCACCTTTGCAGACCCAAGTTGAATTAATTAATTTAATTAGTTCATTTATTGAAGAACTATGCACCAGGCTCCAAGGATAAAAAGATGACTTATATTTAAAACTACCTTCAAAAAGCTCGTAGCACAAAGGAGAAGACAGATAAATGATGAGATAATTAAAACACAGGGCGTCAGTTGCGGTGGTAGAAGTGCGCACAAGGTGCAGTGGTAGCAGAGACAGGGGATAGTCCTCTACTGCATGGTGGGAGAGGTGCTGATGGAACAGCTTGCCTGGAGGGAGAAGGGCAAGGTTGATGGTGCTAGTGGTAGGACATGATGCTGATGAGATACCACAGGCGAAAATGATCTGTTCAAGTGTCCCCAATGGTAGAGTCATAAATTCTCATTGAAACTCATTTACGTTGCTATAGATAGAAAATGGATGATTAGGGTTTTTTGTTTGTTTTTGAGTTTTTTGTTTGTTTGTTTGTTTGTTTTTGCAAAATACAATTCCATAGAGTGTGTGGTAAACTTGCTGCCCTTTTGCCTGTATGGACTCCTCCACTCTTCAGATAGACCTGTTAGCTGGGTGGCACCAGTCCTCTTATCACTGCCCTGCCAAGGACTGGAGACTCTGAAAGACAAAGGAAACTACAGTATCTGCAAGCCACAGATGGGAGTCTAGAGTTAGATACCTGGCTGTCTTGTTTGAAGATTTTTTATACCTAAAAACTATTTAAAAAGCAACAGTAACCAGGCGTGGTGGCACATGCCTATAATCCCAGTACTTGGGAGGCTGAGACAGAAGGATCTGCAAATTTAAGGACAGTCTCAACAAGTAGCGAGACTCTCATCAATGTAACGAGACCCTGTTTCAAAATATAAAAAAAAAATAAAATAGGGCTGGGGGTGTAGCTTGGAAGTGGAATGCCCCCTTGTTCAATCCCCAGTACCACCATAAAAAAAGCGACAATAGAAGAGTGATGAAATGTCAACAAAGAACCAATAATGAAACCCAATTGTAACTTAAGCTATTTCCTGGAAATCAAACAGCAAAGTTGGGTCTCCAGTGGCCTAACTGATCTTGCCCGTGTTTGGAAATGAGGCTGGCTGGGCTCCTAGAGGGTCTTGGAGTGTTTGGAGACAATAGGAAAGGAAAGCTCAGGGGGAAAGTCAGAGCTTCTTGCTAACAGCAGAGTCCTTCTTGGCAAAGTTCCTGTGGACCACATTTTAGGTATACTTTATAGAAAATTGAAAATTGCATGTGTTGTCAATTTTTAAAAAATTAACACATTGTCACATACAAAGGAATAATGAAAAGAACATACTGAGTGCTAAACGTAAGATATCTAGGTAAATATGTAAACAACCCAAGATCATCTTTTGAATTTTCATGGCAGAATCTCTTGATGCTCACGTGCAACATAGCACTCATTTCAGCTGAGTCCTCGTGTAAAAAGTCACACGCCTTCCGGATTGAATGAAATTTTAACACATTCTTTTGTTTTTCTCCCCATTATTTTTTGTATTAATTAATGAAGATTGTCACATTTACGAACATTGTATTAATAATATAAAGTGAAAAGAACAAATATACAATTGTATTCCAGTAAGGATAGAAACATGTTGATTCTTACAGAATCAAGTAGGCTGTAAGCCAAATAATATAGAAATGATTATCTGAAATTGACAGCACTCATTGTCAGTATTTAGTTTTAATAAACAATGCATTACTTAATTTTATGATATTTGTAGTTATATTTTCAATATCAAAACCATTAAAAGAAAAAGCAAGTCAAAGGAAAAGAAAAAAGGGCGCAAAGCATTTTCTGTCCTCATGGTCTTTGTGTTTTCAGTTCCCTCAACTCATTTTTTCCTTAAATTAAATGCGTCCAATAGTATTACCATATTCCTCAGTCCAGGGCATTTTTCATTACCCTGTAAATTGAATAAAAGGGGAACACTGGATATGTAAACAATAATTATAATAATGCGATCAAAGCACCAGTTACCTAATAGGATGGTAAATGAAATAAGTATTTTAAAAATTATACCCACGATTTCTAATACTGTAACTGAACAGAGCAAATCTTAAAATCATTTTTTTTTTTGTTAGAAAAGAAGTCATTTGAATGGTCCTTTTTAATTAGCAAATATAAGGCAAATAGTAACCAGGGTCTTTGAACTGGGTAAGGGAGCCCTTTGTCACTTTGGGATGCATACTCCCAGTGTAGGGGATCTCTGGAGGGTGTGGGGTGGGGGCCTTTTAGCATATGTAACCTAGGGGCTTTCTGTGTATTAATCAAACAAACTTCACTACTTCTTCTTTTTTTTTTTTTTGCGGTACTGGGGATTGAACCCAGGGGCGTTTTACCTCTGAGCTACACCTCCGGCCCTATTTTTTTTATACTTTATTTTGAAACCGGGTCTCACGAAGTTGCAGAGGGCCTCACTAAGTAGCTGAGGCTGGCCGCGAACCCGGATCCTCCAGTCTCTGCCTCCCAAGTACTGGGATTACAAGCGTGTGCCACCACGCCCGGCGCAAACTTCACTACTTCTTCCCCAGCTAAGGTGTGTATTACTCTGCTGGGGTTGCCATAACAGGATACCACAGATTGGGTGATTTTAACAACAATTTATTTCCTCACAGTTCTGGAGGCAGGACTTCCAAGATCAAGGTGTCAGTGGGATTAGCCTCTCTCCCATGAGGCCTCTCTTCCTGGCTGGCAGACAGCTGCCTTTGCCATGCCCTCCGCTGGCCTTTCCTGTCTGCATGGACTCCTGGTGTATCTTCCTCTTCTTAAAAGGTCGCCAGTTCTCTTGGATTAGGGTCCCACCCTTAGGATCTCATTTAACCTGATTCACCTCCTTAAAGGTCCTATCTTTGAATGCAGTCACACTGGGATTAAGGCTTCAAGAATTTTAGGGAGAGCACAATTCAGTCCATAAAAGGGTGGACTGGGGTGGCTGTCACCAAAGTTGGGGAAAGGACAGGGAGGTGAGATTTCTGACCAGCAGGCAAAACCAGGCCTCAACACTAGGACCTGAGGTTTTAGAGAGAGAGAGGGCTGTCTACCCTACTTTGTTTCTGAATCTAGAACCCCTGTAGGACCAGCTGTCATGCCCTGGGGTCCTGGCTAACCTGAGAGGTGGTCCAGGTTTGTGGCAGGTGGTCCAGGAACCGAGCCTGTTTGTGTACCAGCTCTGCAGGAAGGAGAGCCCATTGACCTGTGCGGGGAAGGGTCTCAGTAGTGACCCTGAGACACAGAAAGCAAAGCAGGACCTCCAGGGCCCCCACTTGGGATCAGGACATGGGGGATTTCGGGGGCTTTTGGAAAATCCGGGGTGCATAAAGAAATTTTCAGGAGTGAGAGGCTTTACTGGAGGCAAAATTGGGGGATTTTGCCCCTAGCTGATGAATGAATGTGAGTCACGGAAGAGGAGACAGGGAGCCCAGAGAAGGAAGCACCTGCTCTGCTCTAGGAGACCAGTTAAGATTTTTTTAGTGAACATGGGAGAAACAGAGAGGAGGGTAGAAGACATGCCAGCATTTCAGGCAAAGGAGCATAGCCCATGCAGCATAACACGGAGGGCGAATAAGGGTTAGGAGCAAGACCAGGACCAGCAACGGACACGAGGCAATTGCTTATTACAATAGTGAAGATCAGAATGTGATAGAGATTTTTTTTTTGTGGTACTGGGGATTGAAACCTGGGGCATTTTACCTCTGGGCTACACCCCCAGCCCTATTTTTTATTCTTTATTTTGAAACAGGGTATCACTAAATCGCTGAGGGCCTCACTAAGTAGCTGGGGCTGGCCGCGAACCTGGATCCTCCTGTCTCAGCCTCCCAAGTACTGGGATACAAGCATGTGCCACCACACCCGGCCTAGAGATTTGTATTAAACAGTAGTTGTGTTCACTGTGAGAATGAGTTAAAAGTAGTGGAGGAAGGAAGTTTTCTTTTTCTTCTGCTGAGCAAAGTAAAAGCAAGGATTTCCTTCTGGCTATGTGAATAAAATGAACCATTTTTTATCCTCTAAGGAATAAAAACTATACATTTGAGGGAAATATAGTAACTAATAGACATTATTAAAGTCATTGTTTATATTCACATTTTATTTTAAATTTAAAATAGATACAAGATTTTAAAAAGAACTCAGTCACATATATTGCACCTTTTGTCACAGTTTTGACATAATGGTATGTATTATAGGAAAATGCTTTGATTATAAAGACCAAGTAGTTATTTTTGGAAAGCCCAAATTATTCATTCATATGAAATCATAATTACAATTATGTGGCAAACTTAATTTCCTATAAAATAGGATTTTCTGTCTGAAAAAATGGAAGCATGTAGGAACTCATGTAGCTTAAGGCTAACATTTTGTGCTAATAATTCATGATTAATATATAGTAGAATATTTTAGCACATTTTTAAAATTTAAAAAGAAGTTGTTAGTTAACTCAGCCTTCTGGATTTCACTCATTTTTTAACTTTTAAAGGTAGACATAGTAAGAAAAAAAAGACTTCAGATATTTTAGTTACAAAATTACAAAAATGCATGGAATATTTCAACCATAGTTAAAAGTAACTAAGGTTAATAATACTCCTAATTCCCTCTGGGCATTTAATATTCAGTCTCTATAATTCAAGATTTGTTATCCAGGTGAACTCATTGAGAGACATTTTCAGAAATTCGAAATCATACAAACAAAAGGACTGATAAAGATAAAAGTAGTAATTCAGAGTACCTTATGCATTTTTTATTTTTTGTGGTACTGGGGATTGAACCCAGGGGCATTCCACCTCTGAGCTATACCCCATCCCATTTTATTTTTTATCTTGAAACAGGGTCTCGCTAAGTTGCTAAGTCTGGCCCCAAACCTGTGATCCTCCTGTCTCAGCCTCTCAAGCACTGGGATTACAGGTGTGCATCACCACTCTAGGCTAAGCATTTATTTTTTGGAGTGTCAATCTCTTGAAATTATCAAAAAATAAAACTACTACCTAGACTTCATGTTGAGGTCATGAAACTCTGCTTCCTGGCACTGCTTCCTCTTCTGTGCACTTTTTGGCTTTCCTTTTTATTCATAGCTGTAGTATCTAATACTTACTGATTATTTACTGTGTTCAGTTACTATTATAGGCATGATGGATATAAGAGCAAAGAAACTTTCATTCTTTTCCTTCCTGATAACTCTAGGGCTATTATTGTCATCTTGGCCAATGAGAAAATCGAGGCCCAGGGACATTAAGTAACTTGCATATGGTCACACAGCCCATAATCATATTTCCACTATTGTTCATGCAATGAGCTCTTATAGATAGTGGCATCTATTATTTGCTACCAGATTTTCACATTCATTCACCTAAGTTGGGTTCTTTTTCATTCTCCAAAATAAAGCAAGAAGAAATATGTTTTATAGTTCTTTAAAACTGTTTACTAAGCTTAATTCATACTTCAGTAAAATTTGGGGAAATCTAAGGTTTTCTGTCTAGTACATAACTGTGTGTGTGTGTGTGTGTGTGTGTGTGTGTGTGTGTGTGTGTGTGTTTCTGCAGCATTCTACCTCTGAGCTACACCTCCAGTCCTATTTTTTTTTTAACTTGGAACCAGGAGCTCACTAAGTTGCCAAGAGCATTGCTGAGGCTGACTTCGAACCTGCAATCCTCCCGTCTCGGCCTCCCAAGTATTGGGATTACAGACCTGCGCTACCCCACCCAGCTGGTGCATAACTTTTTAGTTACAGTAATCAAGTCACCATTTTTCTGTCTCCACCTTGGAAAACACTCATCAGCCCTTCATGGAGTACTCTGCTTCCAGGTACTGTGTGTTAATTTCCATTTGAGGAAATTGAGATTTAAAACAATAACATGTTGAGAAGTGACCCAGCCAGGATTCTACTACTATTGAAAGTGACAATCAATAATGCTGTCAACTTCCCTTCCAAGGGTACTCTGCGTGAAGTGATGTCATCTCCTTTAATTCTCACATGAAGTTAGGTGGGTTGTCCTCATTTTGTAGCTAAGAATGTAAAATCTTAGAATAGTTAGGTAGCTTACCTAGCCTCCTTCAATAGGGGCAGAGTCAAGCCTGGTCTCATTGCTTCCTTCTGCTGAGGGGGAGAGAAAGTTTCAGGAGGAAGAGAGATCAAGGTCACAGAAATCCAATTCTGGGAGGGAAAGTAGGGGTAATGGGAGACAATCTGAGATGAAAATTGCTTTCAGATTTTGATCCTGCAGCCCAGTGTGGTGGCACATGCCTGTAATTCCAGTACTTGGGAGGCTAAGACAGGAGGATCACAGGTTTGAGACCAGCTTTAGCACAACATAGCAAGACACTCAGCAACCTAGCAAGACCCTGTTTCAAAGCAAAAACATGAAGAAAAAAAAATGGGCTGGGGGTGAAGTTCAGAGGTAGAAGGTCCTGGGTTTAATCCCCAGTAACAAACACACACACACACACACACACACACACTCTCTCTCTCTCTCTCTCTCTCTCTCCCTCTCTCTCTCTCTTTCTCTCTCTCTCTCTCTCTCTCTCTCTCTCTCTCTCTCTCTCTCTCTCTGCTCCTGCATTGAACTGCTCAATAAACTTGGACAATACTTTCCAAATAGCTTAATGTTTCTTCCCACCAACTTTGTCATCTGTAAAACGGGGGACCTGTATACCTGCTTCGTGGGGTTTTGTAAGTATTAAATAAATGGAACAATGAGAAGGGCCTGGCACAGGGCAAGCCTGTTTATGTGACGTAAGCATGACGTCATCGTTATCCTCATCCAAGGTCATCAACATCACTCTTACTTTATAGCCACTGGCTTCAATCTTGTTTCTTCTCCATTTGACTTCTTCAAGTATAGAATGGCTAGAGAAATTGTGATTCAGCTTGTATCTATTTTTTTTCATAAAATTTAGTCTTTTATAGGGTTCTACTTTCTCGATTAGACTAAGATGGTATTAACTGCAGTCTTGCAGATGACTTTTAGGTACTAAAATATTTTAGATTAAAAAAATAATTTAGGAATTTGCCACTTATGCACAGCCTCATTCCGCAAAATATTTGGAGTGACTTTTAAAAACTTGAAATATAAAATGATAGAAAAATTATTAAAGCAGATAAAAGAAAACATGGACAGGAAAATAATAGAAGCAGGGATAATATAATTACATAGGTAGCTAAACTATAGAGTCCAGAATAGTTGCTCAAAATGGGCTGAAAATGTAATTTTAAGATTCTGTGCGCTGGGCGTGGTGGCGCACGCTTGTAATCCCAGTACTTTGGGAAGCAGAGACCGGAGGATCTGGGTTCACGGCCAGCCTCAGCTCTCTCTCTCTCTCTCTCTCTCTCCTTAGTGAGGCCCTCCGCAGCTTCGTGAGACCCGGTTTCAAAATAAAGTATAAAAAAAAAAAATAGGGCCGGGGGCATAGCGCGGAGGTAGAACACCCCTGCGTTCCATCCCCGGTACCGCAAAAAAAAAAAAAAAGATTCTGTGCAGTAATGTATGCAAGTCTTTTCTTATATTCATTTTTTATTGATCAGCATTATGAGTAACTATATTAACATAATTATATCATGTGATCTCCAAAGGAAATAAAAGAATCTTTGCTTTTATTAGATTATTAGTGATATTGCAATATTAATGATTTTGTACTAAAAACTTGCAAGAGAGGAGAGTTGTTAATATTAACTCAGGGCAAAATATTTGTTCATTTATTTCTAAACAAGCAAACTAGCAAACAAATAGCTCCCAGCCAAGTCTCTTTATTTCAGCTTTCACATGTAAATGAAATGAAAATTGTCAAGTTTATCCAGGAGGTCTTGGATATCCTGTCAGTGAGGGAATGTGTTGGGAATTTTTGATGATTTGTAAAGGTCATTTTTAGTTTCCCAAAAAGAATATCTTCTAACCTGGTCAATAATTGACTGCATACTGTACCGCCATCCTTTCCTTATTCAGAGTTTTATATTTACTTCTCAGCTTCTACACTTAAATGCTTGAAGAGCCTCTCCTGACCAGCACTAAGTGAGCCATGTTTTGAGTCAGCTGATAGCCAGGCATTTTGTGAAGAATGCACAGGACCGGTTTAGTAAAGTGCATAACCCTCATGTCTCCCTGGGTCCTCTTCTCTGTCCTCTTGGTTCTCCTTGGTTTTCTGAAGGCCTCACAGATTTTCACAATTTCCTTCCTATTTTTCTTTCCTCTTCCCCTTTTTTTGGGGGGGTCTTACTTTCCCCAAGAAGACCTCTTCAGACATTTTCAGCAGTTGTTGCCAGAAGATCTTTATTCTCAGTTGGATTTATATCTTTCAATTTTATGGCCCATCCAAAACTGTTCAATTTACTTTCCAAAGAAGAAGCAAGAAAGTACAAAATGTTACCAAATCCTTCCTCTGTGTTTTCAAAAAATAAAACACAACATACTATTTCGGATGCCTATCCAGATATCCCCCTTTAAAACACTCAAGTATGTGCTGACATTATTTTAATAAAACGCCCGCTAAGAAAATAAATTCCTTAGAACTGGGGAGAGGAGTTTGCTGGGAATGATGGATGATACTGGTATTCGATAGGGAGCTCTTAAACATAGAGCAAATGCATAAGACATTTTTGCAGATTTCAATTTGTAGAAAAATGATTTCATTAGAGGGGAAAAGAGAGAGAGAAAACCATCAGTCAAGATGTGGGAGAATGCCCGCTCCTGATGAGACCAACGGAGAAGACAAACTCAGTGTAGGGATGCAGATTAGGTCTCAGAAGATGAGGGTGTAAAAGGGATTTAATGGTGGGGTGGATTATAGAAATCCATGTAACAATGTTAAATAATTATAGTTCCAGCCGAGATCAAAGCAGTGCTGATTGAACGCCCTCAAGCTGTTAACATGAAGTCTCTTGAAGGGAAAAACCCGCCTTAGTAAACCCGCCATAGAGATTGGTCAGCCTGGGCAAACATTGTCTGTGATCTGCCCCAGTCCAACTGTATTGAAAGCACCAGGTGTGGGGGAGGAACGAAGGAGGAGGAGGAGGGAGCCTGCCAGGGAATTTCTTCCTCTGGAGCTCCATCTGAAAACAGACTTTTGGGACTGTGTGTGATTTGTTTGAAATTGCTCAGGGAAAAAAAAAAATCTATGATTAACCCTTTCTTTTGGGAAGGGGCAGAAAAGATATTCACTCAGCTGTATCATAGATGTTGATGGGAAATTCTATGATTGATTTATTTACCATTCTTGATTTTTTTCCCCTTTGAAAAAAGTTTCAGTTTCATTGAATAACGTATTTCTGAAAAAGGAGCAAAAGGTATTTTGATTATCAATGGAAAACATGAGAAGACATGCATGACTATGGGTTTGTTTTGATTTTGTAATATTCCTAAGACGTAATAAAATGTAGAATTGTAAAAGAATTAAAATTAGTGCTAAAATGAGACGCCTATTTATTTTTTTTTCTTTTTCTGGAACTGAGGATTGAACCCAGGGGCAGTCTACCTCCAAGCTATACCCCCAGCCCTACTTTTTTATTCTTTATTTTGAAACAAGGTATCACTAAGTTGGGGAGGGCCTCACTAAGTAGTTGAGGCTGGCCATGAACCTGCAATCCTCCTGTCTCAGCTTCCCAAGTACTGGGATTACAAGCCTGCACCACCACATCCAGCTAAGGCAACCATTTAAATTAACCCGAACTACAATTATTTGGGACATTTAATGTAAAACTATATCTGTATCTACATTTATAATTATTTATATATGTATATATGAAAAAAGAGAGTAGTATTTTTTTTCACCTTGCAGGTACATTTTTTACTTTACAAAAATGAAATTTCTTATTATTTTTGAATCATTAAAAATACAAAGCCAACAAATATTAAAACTAGATTTATAGGAATTTTACTTCTATACTTTATATTATCCATTAAAATATATAATTAATAATTGTTGTTGAACTTTTAGTGAAATAAGGATTTGAATTCTTAAGAAACTAAGTATGTTTGCAAATGTTTTTATGACACTGTAGGTATTGTGGCTAGAACTTTGCTTGGGAAGAATTCAGGCAGATATTTTAGAAACTGCATGGCATTTCTTGTATGATGGTAGTTTTAAGACTTAGTAACTGTGGTCTTAAGCTTGCTACCTCATTTGAATTTTGAAAAATTTTATATTTGGAGATGAGATAGTGATCCAAATACTTAAGTATTTCTAAAAAAGTGGATAAATGAACTTGATTTTTATTAGAATAGTTTAATATTTTCCCTAATTCACGTAAATTTGTCTGAAAATTCAGGTAAGAGTATTTTAAAAATGAAGACTTTCTGCTGTATGTCTTCTATTGTAGGAAATACCAATATTAAAGACAGTGCCCCATTACGTCTGGGTGATGAGTGGCTTAGCTTCCTGATGTTTGTTAGGTAGAGGTTTTATGACATGACATTTAATTTTTAATATTTTAATATGACTACATTTCATTAGCCATATTAATTTCTATTTTTATAGGGTATGAATGTGTTAGCTGTGATATCTTTTCTCATCTGTGGAAAACATCATTTCTCATCTGTAAAACATTATTTTTAAATCATATTCATGTGGTATTGGAGAAGATGATAAGAAATTATAGGATTAAACCATTTTAATGAACACATATTGAATCTTCTCAAAATAGTTTAAAATAACAATAAAAACAATGTAAATTAAGACCATTTCTATAAGCTACCAGCTAGTTATTAGCCAATTTTATAGTTTCCCTACACATTTTTATGTTTAAGATGTCTAATTTTCTAAAGCTATTCTTATGTATTTAACAACTCAATAGTTTGGTTATTTTATTTCTTTTCATTGTGCCTTTCTACTTCCGTGTGCACAAAACACTTTTTTTTCATTGTTATTTTTATAGGTCCTTCTATAACCACAAAAGATCATATAATACAGAGAAGGTTCATTTATTGCCCATGTTACCTGTACTGAAATATTACTTTAGATTTTAAATTTAATGTTTTGTTTGTTTGTTTAGAAGACTAATTATACCTCATCTGCAAGTATAAAGTTGTAAATGCCAAATGAAATGATTTTTAAAATTGCTTTACTTTCTGGTTTTGAGGAAGTAGTTTTATTCTAAGAGTACAAAAGACTCATGACTATTGATGAGTTCAGGACAGAACAAAAATTCTGGAGTTATAATAGAATGGAAAACACCTAGAATGTTTATTCAGATTAAACTGTGTTCAAATCCTGACTCAATGTTTAATTACATCCTGGTTGAATGACATTGCAAATTTTGCTGGGTGGCTCTGAATTTTAATTTCCTCATGGAAGTAATACCTACCTCACTTATCTGTTGTGAGAATTAAACAAGGGCAAGTGAAAATTTTCATGTATTTCTTCCCAGCCAAGCTGCAGGTACTGGTAGTTGGAGGACTCCTCTGAGAACTGTCCAACACTCTTCATCATTATAGACAGATCATGGCAAATTTGGGTGGAAAACTCTGACCATGAGCCCCACACTTCCTAAATACATTTCTTCCAAAATACCACTCGTTTTACCAAAGTCGAACATGAAAATCTTGGAATGACAGCCAAGTTTCTTTCTGTCTCTGATCCTCAGTTTTTCTACAATCATATGGGGACACTAATACCTTCTGCCCTGCTCTAATCTGCATATTCCTTGCACATGGAGTCAATTGTTAAGAGCTGTTGTTATTATTGTTGTTATTATCCCAGTTAAGGATTACTGGTGGTAACTCCTTGCTTTTTTAAAATGTTCAGCCCAGTGAGTTAGTAAATGCTTGCTGAATTCCTGTGTACAGGGATTCTGCCAGACACTGAGAATACTGTGGTCACTAAGGCAGCTGCAATCGCTGTCTTTACGAAGCTTGCACTCCACTGTGGACATTGTTGGAAATACAGTTAGTCACCGTGAAATATATCAAAACATCATGAAACGATGCTTCATGATTCTAAAAGGAATAGGCTGAGTCTTTGGAGAAAATCAAAAAAGTAATTTGGGTTTCAGGGAAGGAAAAGGATGATTTGGCCAAAATCTGCTCACCCTCAGAAATGCAAACTTTTCTTACTTTATCACTACCCTCGGAACCTTTTTGAAGGAAGATTTCTCATTTTCACAGCACCTCCCCTGTCTCCACTGTCGCTGGACCCCCTACCTCATTGCTCTTAGTTGAGCTTCTTTATCATCTTTGTTCAACAAACCATCCTTCCTCCCCAGCTTCCAGGTCTCCGAGCTTCATTGGTCCTTGGTGTTCAATCAAGCACTTCTTCCTTCTTTGTCACTTGCTGAATTCATGTTCTCATGGTTCCCTGGGACTCTCCCCAGTGTTGCTCAACATTCATTTGTCTGCCTTTCCCCCCTCTTTCCTTCTGGAGAGCACCTTCCTTATCCTTGGCTATCTCGTTGTGCCTGTGCTCATCACCCCCTGCAACCTCAGACATCTCTGCGCCAGGAATAGTGTCTTCCTTCACATGCGTCCACCCTTTTACACCACCATGCTCTATACTTCTCTGTTACCCCATATTATTGTTGCTCACTCCAAAATTTCTCTTCACTGCTGGGCGTGATGGTGCAGGCTTGTAATCCCAGTACTTGGGAGGCTGAGACCGGAGGATCCAGGTTCCTGGCTAGCCAGCCTCAGCTACTTATTGAGGCCCTCCACAACTTAGTGAGACCCTGTTTCAAAATAAAGAATAAAAAACAGGGCTGGGGGTGTAGCTCAGAGGTAGAATGTCCCTGGGTTCAATCCCCAGTACTGCAAAAAAAAAAAAAAAATCCCTTCACAGAGTATTATAACCATTTATGTATTTCCCTGCAACTTCATTGAGACGCCTGTGTAGTTCTTGGCTTCGTTTTCAGGGTTACTCAGTCTCAAGTCCATAATCTACCATTTCAACTTTACTCTGACCTTAACCTCTGTATATCTGGCTATCATTGCTTTACGATGAAGACGAGGAATAGATATCCTCTATTCCCTATATCTCTGAGAAAAAAAATCTTTGATGTGTTAAAGTGAGCATTTATTATACACCAGGAACTGTGCCAGAGACTTAATAAGCAACATCTCATGCAATCCTTTCAGCAATTCGAGGACCTGAGAAAATCACATAACTCCTTGTGACATTATTGCAAATTTAAGTTCTTACTAGTTTGAATCTATTCCCCCAGTAACCTTGTATATAAATCCCCATAGTAGTTGTTCCAAAACTTTCCATCTTTGAACCACTAATCATCTTTCCTCTCTGCTTTGCTCTTGGGTATTCTGCTGAATGTAGAGCAGTTGTTTTCTACATGAGGGATTCCTTCTGAGGACCTTTCCGAATTCAAACTCTCCCTTGTCCCATGGGGGCGGGGGCGGGGGAGTAGGGTAGGGGGAGGGGCAGAGAGCTCCCTCAGAGCACATGAATCTAGAAACCCTGTAGCTTGGAGGTATTACAACCACTTTGATCATGGAGCCATGTCCCCAGAAATTTTTTCCTATTATCTTTGCCCACTTACATAATAAGTTTTGCCAACTTCAAGGTGAATCTGCTTTAATGTTCTTTTAATTTTCTCAGTATGATCTCTAATATTTCAGAGCGCTCACTCTTAAATTAATTGCTGCTTGTGATTAAAAGAAAACGGCCTCCCTATTATGTGAAGATTTCCTGTAATGAACTTCTCTTTTTGTTTCACATCTCTATACCCTCTCTTATGCTTCTCCTCTCTCTCTTTCCATCCCCTGCTCCTTTTTTTTTTTTTATCACAGGGTCTCCAATTTTCCTTTTCTCTTCAATTTCTTCCTTGCTAGCTTCTTCGTTATCTGCCCATCTCTCTTCCTAAATCATGTATTCATTCATGTATGCACACCTTCAAAAAATATTTATTGCACTCTTAACCACCGTGGATGCTCAGGCTGGCTAACTTCACATACTGGTTTCATCACCTCCTCGGTTGGAGGCCTGGAGAAAGTCCCATGATCTCACGTGCCTCAGTTTCCTCATCTGTAAAAGAAGAATAGTAATTGTACCAATATTAAATGAGAATAGCTAAAGTTTGCTGTGAACTTCCTACAATCCAGTAAGTTTTAAACAATTAACCTATACCTACTCATTTGGTCTCATAAAATACTATGATATAGACACTGTTATTAATGCTGTGTTTTTGCCAGTGGGGTTATATATTTTCATAATTTATCAGTGTCATAAGACTACATAGATCATCAGAGGGTTAAACAAGCTAATTCATATATAGTGCTTAGCAAAGTGCTTTTTACGGAACAAATGTTCAAAAACCTAATAACTATGACAATTACGATGGTCATAAATAATTCCGTTTTACTGTCCAGTATGTATTTAAAATATTTTTCCAAGGAAAATGACACATAAGTCACTGCACTCAGAATCATGAATGTGATAAGACCAGATACAGTAGCTATCCTTAAGAAACATGCAGTGTGCATGTGTGTCACTATCGCTGGGAACTGCATTATGATGTGAGATTATACTGCACCAACAAAAGTATTTAAAAAAGAAACTTGCAACATATTAAAGAAAAATTTAAAATAACTTATTTTCTCTTCTTCATTTTTCTCTCTTCTTCCTCTTCTTGTTTTACACTTCTTTCTTTGAAAGAGGTAGAATAGCACAGGGCTTAAGAATATAGACTTGAGCCTGGAAATACCTGGCTTATACATATCTTGGCTCCTGCTCTCTAGCTGGGTTACCTTTGAGAATTAAATTAACTTGACTGTGTCTCAGTATTTCCATCAGTAAAATGGACCAGACATATATCTATCTACCTCAAGGGTTATTGGGATTACATGTTTTCATACATGTAAATAACAAATAATAGTACCTTGGCATAGTAAGCACTATGGAAGTAGAACATATTTTCCTCTATCTTTAATTATTTAGCTACAAATTTAGATGTGAAGAGTTCTAAGTGTTTATTTAATATTGATTATGTAGGGTTATGTTCCTAATTCTTAATTTATGTTATGTTCCTAATTCTTAATTTAAAAATATTTAATGTTTAATATTTTACATTGTTTTCTCTGAAAAATCACTAAATTTAACAATCACTAAATTTAATCACTAAATTATTTAAGAGACCCTTATAACTATTAACATTTTCTATGCAATAATGGCTCTTTTAAAAAATAGTTTATTACTCCTGGTCTATAAATTATGGTTCTTGTTGGCTTTGTTGGTTACTTATTATATATGTAGAATCTTTCTTCTATAGGTCTTGTTAGAAATAGTTTCTGATTAGCCCTTGAAATTTTCTCAGTTGGTCAAATATGATTTCTACAATGTTTTAAACATGTTTTTGTATTTGGTTGTTTCCATCTCTGAAGTTCATTGGCAGACTACAGATATGCTCAATACCATCTTTTAGGACAGACTTGAGCATGGTGACAATTTTTCTGTACAGGTGATGTTTGGTATATATTTGCTACATACTCACTAGGTCTGGGGCCACAAAGATGAGCAAGATATGCTATTCGTAGCTTAAGCTGTTCATATCCTGAGGGTCACAGAGGCAGAAACACCTCCTTCAGATTGGCCATGGTTGACACTATTTCAGAAGAGTAATCAAAATTCCAAGGAAACACCAAGAAGAAGTGAATCAGTTTTTTTTTTTTTTTTTCTGATCCAAAGTGGTATCAAGAGATGAAGATTGGGCAGAATCTTTTTGGACACAGAGGGGATCTCTTACTCAGTTCGCTCGTGGCAGCATTAATCATCTATCAAGTCTGATCAGCATGTAGATTGTGGCTGTCCGAGCACTAAAATAGTTATCGCAAAGACTCAGGATGCAGTCGTCAGGGAGTTGTTCCAGGTGGGGCAGGTGGTACGCAAGCAGAACCTTTCCATATTCCCCCAGGGAGAAGCTGGGCTGGCTGGTGCTTCTTTTTAACTTCTCCATTCACATCAGCTCTTCTCTATTTATGCTCAGAATTTCAGTTCTGACTAGAGCAGAAACTCTGCTTAATTATAACTTTATCAGAGCCATTATTAAATTCGATGCACCTGCATAGCCTCTTTATCATAAAAAGAATTTAGATTAAACTGCCAAGGTTTGACCTTCTCAGAGAATCATTTGGATTATTACCCAAGACCCCAATTTTCTAGGCCAGTGTTTCACAAAATGTGGTTACTGGATTACTTGAGCACCATCCCAGATAAACCAAATCATAAAATTCGTAAAATTTTATGCACAGTGATCTTCGCAAACTCATATACACACCTGCAAAAATAAATTGGAGGCCAGTGAACTTTAATAGCATTACATTTAATTTGGCAAAACGTATGATAAAAAGTCAGTTTTAGTTGGCATCCCAATATGCTTTCAAAGAATCAAAATATTCATTATAGAGTTTCAAACATAAGCAGAGTCTTCCCTCTCTCAGTATTTTGCTTGGTACTGCCAAGTTAAAATCTGACAACTACTAGGGAATCTGAAAGAAGTAAGTTATAAATTCATTACTTCATCCAAGTCAGTATCACTAATGATTTACTTTGAATTTTTTTCAACCAACATCACAGAATGTTTGTCATCTAATTATTAATATTTGGACTTAAGGCAACTTAATCTCTACAACTGGAGAAAAATTGAAATATGAAAAATAACTGGCCTCTGACTTCTGGACAGTCCTTGTATTTTTTTTTAATCATCCATTTTTGTGTGCGTATGTGGTACTGGGGATTGAACCCAGGGGCATTCTACCTCTGAGCTACACCCCCAACCCTTTTTATTTTTTCTTTTGAAACAGGGCCTTGCTAAGTTGCTGAGGCTGTCCTCAAACCTGAACTGTTTACAAGATCCAACTCAGGGTCTTCTCTGATTTTCTTCTGGGAGGCCCCTCTGCAACACTAATTCTCATAATTTATTTGGTGGTTAGTCAAATGTCATTTCACAGATATTTTATCTCTCAGTGTTGTAAATTGATGTGTACAATCTTATTTGAAACAATTTACATGTTCACGCCCTCTCTCCCCAACTGGCTGACTACCACTCTCTTTCTCCAATAGTGCCCATCACAGCTCCTCAAACACAGTAGATATTCAGTAAATACTTAGTAATTTGAGATCCATTCAATTTGGTTCCTCAAGGAGAGGAAAGAAAAGCATCAACTCTGTTGCAGAGGACTTGAAGAGAGCCAAAGACAGACATTAAAGCCTTTGAATTGGGATTGCTATTTTAACAATCTTTTTTATCTGAGGGAACCCCCATAGAGTAATTGAATCAAAACACTCCCCAAAGCCTTCAGAAATATAGACACTCAGAAAAAGCACTTGGTATTAATGTATTTATTAATACACACATTGAATGTTTATGCGCACATACGTAAATAATATATAGCATACACACATACACACATCTGCAAACAGTGGGGAGAGAATATAATTGACTTTATTCTTTAGTTTTGCAGCTTAGATTGGAAAAGTTCCAAAGCACTTTAAACAGGGATCTGTTACCTTAAACAGGCTACCCTGCCACATGGCAGTTTTACTACGTGGTGGTTTAGTTGTAATTGATTTTTATTAGATTATCATCATACACTTGATAGTCCATTAACAAAGTAACTAAGCTGGCTTCCCAACTACTGGATATACTCCTGTATAAAAATCTAAGATTTTTGTTTTTAGTTTTCGGTTTTAGTCTTTGTTTCTGTCTTTCCTTGTTTTTGTGTTTTTTCTATCGAAAACTGCTATGCCCAAGGAAAATGTACTATGGGAATGTATTCAGAATCACTTTGCAATTTGAGCTACTGGAAATACTGAGGCAGGAGGATCACAGGTTTGAGCCCAGCCTCAGCAATTTAGATAGACCCTGTCTCAAAATAAAAAATGAAAAGGGCTAGGGATGTAACTCAATGGTACAGCGCCGCTGGGTTCAATCCCTAGTACCTCCAATTAAACAAACAAGCAAACAAAACAAAACAAATAAATAAAATAGTAATTTTGCTATAAGTTTGGCAAAAATTTAGTATGTTGGCAGTTTTCTATTTTTCCATCCAGCATTCAACAACAATTAAGTTCTTATTAGTTGTGTTGACAATGGTCAGGAAAAGTGTAAATCTACTATGAATGAAGTAATTTAATGTCAGCAGTTCAAAGCATTATGAGCATTTTTAAGGGAGATGCTAAGAAAAGCAAAATTAGAAAAGATTGATGATTTCCCTCCTTTTTTCCTTTTTCCCCCCTTTCATTTCCTATCTTTTCATAAGGTCATTGATAAAGTAAAAACAGAGAACAAAAAATATCCACTACAAAAAAACAACCCCTTAAGTATTAAAAAAAAATTTAATGAGAAGTCTATGGGAAATTTATATCATTTATCTTTTTATAATCTAATTTTATAGTTAGTCATTAACTATCTTCCATTAGCTAATATGCAATTACATAATAATTTGCAAACCTAATAGATGAATATTTAAAATCAAGGCAATTAAGGCCTTCTTATGATTAGTTGAGTGTAGGAATGATAGTGTGGGGGAGTACAGCTTTAAAAATACGCATCCTGGGTGAATACCACTTCTGTCAAGTCAAGCAGAACAAACTGCTTTAGCTTCTTTTTCTGTTTTTTTGGCTGCAGATTCCCAGACTTTTTGCACCCAGAGAAACCCACCTCCCAAACCTATGTGGGTTTCTCAAAGGCACTGGGATTCAGCAGTATTCAGTACTAATTCAGTCAAAATAAGGAACGTCCATATAAGCAAATAAAATGTGGATTAATACAAAGTTCCTGATTTATTGAAAAACATTGGCTAAAAGTACTTCATTTCTTTTATGGTGGCAATAAAGAGATTTTACAGTTCGTAACATATAACTTAGAGGAGTGACAAATTTGGTACTTAAAAAATATTTAGGTTAAAAACAACCCTGTCACTTCTCCTAAGTCATTTTTAGAGCATAATCATTTTAATTCTTCCCTCTCTCTAATTTTATAACCAGGAGACAACCTTTCCTAGGAAAATCCCTAACCTCTTATAAAGTACCTCTCTGCTTCTCATTGTGATGACCCTCAATCAATGATTAATTTGAAGTTATGTTTGACCTAGAAATTAGGAAACACTTGGTGCTTCCTCTGGGTACCCCGTGCACATAAATAAATACCATCAACTCTGAGCAGCTTGAATGCACAAGTTTAACAGAAAGCTTTGATTGTTAGCAGAGATCAAGAGTTTGAACTGCTTAGTGCTTGTGGTTTGCTGAGGAAATGTGAAGTGTCCAGTTACAAATACTCCAGCCAAAAAACATTTGCAAGTGCTAAAAGATTTAAACTGAGGAAGAAACTGGCCTGGATTGAAGATAATTTTGGATATGCATGGTTACAAATTTCAATCTGAATCCAAAAAGCATTTTTAACATTGTCTCTGGATATCAGTAGAGAAGAGTTTTTCATGTGAAACCATGGTGAAAACATAATTCTTCAGCCACGATTAACTTTTAACAGCAGAATTTTTTCCCAAGTTTGCTTATTGATTTAGTGAAGCCCTTCTTGCGTTACAAGGCAACTTTGAGTTTTCACAATTAATTTTGGAATTTAAAAAAATCAGGAGTTTCCAAAAATGAGCCCTGAAAGGACAAATGTACAAGAGTGGTGCTCAAAACAAGATGTGAATCATAAATATGTATGCAGATTTATAAAACAACAGACCGCTGAGCTGTAGAATCAGAATTGCATGGAATAATGTTGATATTTTTTGAAACCTTTGTGGAAGATTTTGATGTATACCTAGGAGTTACATCAAAAACATTTCTCATGAATATTTATTCTTGTAGTGCCACGTGCTACTATTTTTCAGGATAAATGTAACTTTTAATTGTTCTTAAAATATTTCTTCTCCCAGCCATTTGATTACTTCCCCATCACTCTCCGGTAGTTTAGTCTTTTCTGTCCTTGATGTTACTGTCTTGGGCAATTTCAGTCTTCTCTTAGCAGACAGGAAGCACTGTGGGATAGGAACCTTGTCTATTTTGCTTCCCATATGAGTCCTAGTGATTAGCATAGTGTATAGCTCATACTCGGAAATTAATATTTATTGAATGGATGCAAAACTTAACGTATTGCATTTTTTTAATTTAAAACTCTCATTTTCAGAATTAGCATGTGAAACAGCGATTTGGGTGTAGAGCGGTCAGAGGAGAGTAGGGAGTTTGGGGATGGAGCTGGGTTGAAGTGTGCTGACAACAAGGACTACCGGCTTTCAAATAGAGTCCCCATCCCAGCACGAGGCCTCTTTGTGTTCAGTCCTGAAGAATTCCACAAGTAGGTGAAGAATTGAGCACTACAAACATGATTCTGCACTTGATCCTTCTTTGTTCTCAAAGTTCTGCAGGTGTATTATTTACATGGAAGGCAGAATGTTTTGCAGTAATAAAGTCATCACTCAGGGCCATAGGAATAAAGACATTCTTTGACAAGGACTTTGGAAGTAGATTTTGTATGCATTTTTATCAAGAATTTGGGAAATTGCTTAAATTGCTTTTAATATTGAACCATAATGAAATAACTTCCATCAGCAGATTTCATTTTGATAATAATCATATAGGCAGGGAGTTTGGGTTGTCCACCATAAGATTTGTCAAATTACATAGTATTCTGTGTATAGAGGAATGAGCAAAATGCTTTTTACAGAAGAATGCCTAGTTTTCTTTAAATATTCTCTCCTTGAGGCATGGTTATTAGTGATGTTCATGAAAGAGATAGCAATGACAGTGTTCACCTAATATATATTATATATTTATATTTATATTAGGTCTTCCATTTTGCCAATGTGGAAACTTAGATTCAAATAATTCGCATGTCTTTCTCAAAGTTGTACATCTAAGTAGTAGCATTTTTGGATCTAGAAACAGGGTCTTTCACTTATTTTAAAGTCTTTTTGCTGTCACTCCACTATTCAAGTTTTTCTAATTCTGGGTATCTAGATTAAAGGGTCCAGTCATCATTTCTTTCCTTAATGCACAGTGCATTTACCCCAGTGAGAAGAATGTTTAATTTTAACTCGAGAAGAAATGCATTCTGTCAAAAATGGGAACATGGAACTCTAACCCAAACGTGCAAAGCATCGACGAGCATTCTACATAAATCTACATCATTCTTTTCTCATCTTCCATTTCAAATGGGTGACCATAAGGCAGGCATGGTGGCGCACGCACACTTGTAATCCCAGTACTTGGTTGGCTGAGACAGAAGGATCCGGGTTCACAGCCAGCCTCAGCTACTTAGTGAGGCCCTCCGCAACTTAGTGAGACCCGGTTTCAAAATAAAATAGGGCTGGGGATATTGTTCAGAGATAGAATGCCTCTGGATTCAATCCCCAGCATCACATTAAAAAGAAAATGATTGTCTTCTCCTTTCCTCAGGACTGGTGAGGCTACTCATGGCATAGCCCAGAGAAGTTAAATATAATACCCCTCCAAATGGTCCTTCTTCCTGCAGGAATTATCTGAGCTAGAAGCAGGTTTTGGTCACTTACCCTTGAGTTCCAGGCTTCCTAATGATGATGCAGAACTTAACTGTTTCCTAAGATCTGAGTTAGGGGTCTTAGATTTGGAAGGCATTTTAGAGACCCTGCTAGCTGCTGATCCTGTGGCCTCAGCCCTTTAACCTGAGTTCTGTCCCTATAGAACAGGGCCTGGGAGTCTACATTGTTCCTAAGCACCTCCCTCCTGTGCTGGCTCCAGGGACCTGGTGGCCACCAGCTGGGTGTGAGAAGCACAGCTTTAGAAGACATCTGGAGCAGGACTCAGGCCTCTTCCCATAACAAGGAAGCCCCTGGGGTGCTCTGTTCTCAGAGCTTAACTAAAATATCTCCTCCTTTTTGACCCCAAAGCAATTTACCAAGGACAACTCCTGCAAAGATAACTCCTGCATTCCTTTTCACTTTTCCGGTGGTTCTTCATAATTTACAATAATAGTACAGAAAAGTGTGTAAATATTTTTAATGTTGTTTTCAGAAATTAAAAAATCTTAAAGTGTGTATCATGTTCTTAGCTGACCTGACAGGGACACTGATCCAGCCTTAATCTTAGGTTAATTTTATTTTGACCCAATTTTAGAATACTTAGATCGAAGTATAAAATTACGTTGATACATGGAAACTAATGCCATTGTGAGAACACTAAAATAGGATGTGGGTAGGTGTTCCATTTTATTTCCTTCTTATAAGCATTAATATATTTAAAAAACTGTTATTTTTAATATTTCCCAATAGGTGGTGGTCTTCCTCCTCCCCTCCTCCTCCTCCCCTCCTTCTTCCTCCACTCCTCTTTTCTCCCCTCCTCCTAATCCTCTTCCTCTTTTTACTTTAATTTTGACTATAAGGTCCTTGAGGACAGATACCAGATACTTTTAAAATATATATATACAGATACAGGTACTCCCTTCTGTCTCCCAATTCTGTGCTTTCTACACAGAAGGTCTTAGCCCCAAATATCTTACTCCTACAAACCATTTAAACAGCACCCTGATGTCTATAATTCATTTTAAGATTAATGCAACTTAGTTAAAGCCTAAGCAGCCAGTGACTATTTAATGCCAGCGTTGCTGAAGCACAGTGGTTGAGAATAAGCTATTATAAACAAGGAGGAACTTGTTTGAAGAACTTGTTGCTTTTCTGGCTTTTATAGTTCATTGGATGCATTGTTGTTGGAAATTAAAGAATGTTTAAAGCTTCTGGAAGTAAAAGCCATTAGAAGCTTATTTGTTTGAGAGAAGCTACAGCATTGCTGTTCTAGAACCTGGAGATATGTTTCACAACATGTTTATGAAAATCCTGACCGTTTACTTGATTGGACCCATAGCTAGTACCTTGCCAGACCTGTAATAGAAGTTCCAGCCCATTTGTCTGTGTATCTACTATCACACTTATGTTAGTCCCATTCTGTTTCAAAGCTGCTTTTATTACACTGCATAAATCAAGGCCCTGAAACTTTGGTGAGTCACTCAAACTCCCCGGTGAACATGGAATAGTGTGGTGGGAAATGGGAAGCTGTAAGTGCAGTTATTACTGAGATAATCCTTTGAGAGTGGGTGATTACAGTAGCACATTGTTTTCTTGTCAGTGGTTTTCCTCATAGGTAGCTGCTCTTAGCTCCATTTGACTAATGTAAATTTTAAATTTGGCTTCATGGTTTGCAGGGGAGCAGGGGACAACAATATATCTTAGATGCCCAGTTCTCTGAACTGCGTGGTGTTTGAAAGACAAGAGCAGTGTTTACCCAGAGAGCATCGACACCTTATCTAATTTTCTACTTCTTTCTTCCTTTCAGAATCATTTCATCTTCTTAGGACTGCATTCACGCACGTACCTTCCACTTACACGGCAGTTACAATTGCACAACTCGGTGCCTACGAATATAACCATATCTAAACAATCACGGGTATTGTCACCAGGGTCACTGTAGATCCCAGGTGCATGTGTTACCTCAGAGAAAGTAAGTTAGGTAATATGCATTTTCTATTCCATTTTTCTTTCACTTGAACCTTTACTATCAGGTAGACTTTTATTTTCCTGAATCGACAAGTATTGACTGAGCTCATATGATGGGTAGAGAACTAGACTAGAATGTAATTCAAGAAAAAGGACACTTTTCCCCCAAATTGAAAAGATTTCTTTGCAGGGAGCAATAGTTTTTTAAGTAAGAAGTACAGGCAAGATATGTTTCCTGAATTAAAAAAGAATGGCACTATGGGATAACATTTCCAAAAAATCCAATTCACAAAATAAGTAGTAGCCAAGGTCAGAGTAGGAATGGCTTTGTATGGGCTGGGAGAACACATTGCACCATCACCAGTGTAAAAGGAATATTTTATGCGGGGCGTGGTGGTACATGCCTATAATCCCAGTACTTGGGAGGCTGAGACAGGAAGAGCGCAGATTTGAAGCCAACCTCAGCAACTTAGTTGGGCCCTAAGCAACTTAACGAGACTCTGTTTCAAAATAAAAAAATAAAATAAAATAGGGCTTGGGGGTGTAGCCCAGAGGTAGAATGCCCCTGGGCTCATTCCCTGGCCACACACGCACACACACACACACACACACACACACACTAATAGTTTTAGAAAACTGGGATTATCTTGTTTTCTTTAATTTTCACTTTTTGTTTTGCCACCGTATTAGTCTGCTTGAGCTGCTATAACAAAATACCTCAGACGGAGTGGCTTAAACAACAGAAATTTATTTTCTCACAATTCAGGAGGCTGGAAGCCTGAGATCGGGGTGCCTGTATGGCATGGTGAGGGCTCTCTTCCTGGGTGCAGACGACTTCCTTCCAGCTCTGTGTTCACATGGCCTTTCCTCAGTGCAGGCCCTTGAAAAGAGCAGCGGCTCTGGTCTCTCCCTCTTATGAGAACTCTAATCCTATTGGATCAGGCTCTTACCCTTAGCCTAAAGCTCATTAAACCAAAAGGCCTTGTATCCAAATACTATCATAGTTAGATGTAGGGCTTTAACACCTTTAAACTGATTCAAACTTAGAACATCATCTAACATCTTATTGCCACAGATGAGAAATATCCCAGTTTGGATTTGGCTTCAGAACTAATGCTCTGGGGCTGAGTGGAGAGGCAGTTGTCAACACTGTGTATGTGCACTGAAATTTTCTATATTCTCTAATTATTAGGTGCTGATCCTATAGAATTGAGCATTTTAGTTTGGATTCAGATAGTCTAATTTTTTTTTGCTTCATTTACCAATTAGGGCAAGAGGAGTATTTGCATCTCTTATTATGAGCATGAATTTGTCCATTTTTCTTTTATAATTCACTAATTTTTGCTTTTTGTATTTTGAGGCTATGCCATTAAGTGTATACAAGTTGATTTTTATTTCCTAGTGAATTATTACTTCATTACTTATTTCATTATTCTCTTTATTCTTAATAATGACTTTTTGACCATAACTGTTTACTCTATATACTATATATACTATTGTATATGTTTTATATCCCTCTGCCTTTCTATTTCCTTATTTTAGGTGTGTCTCATGAATGTACCATATAGAAAGAGTTTTAAAATTTTAAACTCAGATTCTTTGCCCATTAACTGGGTATTTTCTTCTGTTTGTATTTTTTGTGATTACTCAGCTCTAGCTTTATTTCTACCATATAACATTATGTATTATTAGCTCCACTTGTTTTTCCCCTATTGTCACACACTTTTTGGTCAACTCTTAATAATTCCTTTTTTACCACTATTAGCTTGGATGATATAATGATTTTTTTCTCTTTTTTTGGTGGTTTTCTTTAAATGTTTATCTTGATACTTCCCTTAATAGCAAAGTCTATCACTAATCAATATCAACAGTCTTCCAAACAAAAACTTTAGGACCATTTAATCCCCAGAACACCCTGGGGAGTTTATATTATTTTGTTTTATAATATGTTAGACATTTATAATTATTGTGTTACATATGAAATGTTTATTTAGATGTGTGTCTCGGTCAACATTCCCACTGATATAATTCAAAATGACTGACCACACAACTTAGAGGAAGGAAGGTTTATTTGCTCACAGTTTTTTGGAGATTCCGGCTTCAGTTGATGTGAGGCCAGGGTCTGGAGCTCAAGGCATGGAGGCAGGAAGCAGAGAGAGGGAAAGAGCAAGGCTCTGCTCTCACATCATGGAGGCTGGAAGCAAGACAGAGCAAGCAAGCAAGGGGATTCAAAGACAAAAGAACGATCCCTAAGGCCACACCCCCAGGGACCCACCATCTCCAGCCACACTACACTGGCCAAGGTTACCACCCAGATAAACCAATTGATTTATCTACTGATGAGATTCCAACCTTATGACTTAACTATATCAACCCTGAGCTCTTCAGGGCATGTTCTGTATCGAACCATAACAATGTGTTCCTGTGTTTATCTGCTTATTTACCTGCTTTCTTGTTCTCTATTGCTTGTAGCATTTCACTCTTTTAATTTGTTATTTCTGAAATAAATTAGTATTTCTCTATGCAATGTTCTCTTAATAGAAAGTCTCAGCCTTTTTAAGCCCAAATTCTACTTTCTTTGGCTCTCACTGTTGAAGAGCAAACTGACTGTATTAAAATGTATATTGTCACCGGGCGTGGTGGCGCATGCTTGTAATCCCAGTACTTTGGGAGGCGGAGACCAGAGGATCCGGGTTCGTGGCCAGCCTCAGTTCTCTCTCTCTCCCTGTCTCTCTCTCTCTCTTTCTCTCTCTCTCTCTCTACTTAATGAGGCCCTCCACAACTTCGTGAGACCTGGTTTCAAAATAAAGTATAAAAATAGGGCCGGGGGTATAGCGCGGAGGTAGAACGTCCCTGAGTTCAATCCCCGGTACCGAAAAAAAAATAAATAAATAAAAAATAAAATAAAATTTATATTGTCAGCTAATTTGGCACAGATCTTTAAAGAAGATATAATTTCATTATTTTCTGGCTTCTTTTCTTGCCATTGAAAAGATAGATTAATTGCAGTTCCTTTGTAAATAATGTCTTTTCTTTTTACTAATTTTTAAATGTTCTTTTTGACTTTGATGTTTTGTTAGTTGTACATGATCTTTCTGTATATGGCTTTATTGCTATTTTTCTATGATTTGTGTTTTCCAAATATAGTGATTCATTTCATACATCAATTCTAGAAAAATTTCAGCCATTATCTAGTCAAATATTTTTATTCCTCTCTTCTTCCTCTTCTGAAACTCAGGTTAGATACAAACTATTCATTCTGCCTGTATGTATCTTAATAAATATTTTTTATGAGTTTTCTCCTTTGTGGTCCAGTCAATGGTTAAGTTTTTCTCTGAGGTTTTAATTTAAATGTAGTCATTTCTAGAAATTCATTTTTTCAATTCAGCATTTCATTTTAATAATAATTTGGTTTATTCTTATGGATTTTTATTACTTCTTTTACATCCCTATTATTTTAAATATACTTATTTTGGCATCTCTCCAACTAGTTATAATCATTTTCTCTATTAAAAAGGAAGATAATTGTACCTACTGTGGATGCATACTGGATATTTAATGCAGGAATACATAAAATATCTTTAAAATAGTGCCTGGTTTATGGTAATTCCTCATATCATTACCAGAAGATCACGAGAGTCTATTCTTGTTTTATTGTCAAAAGAATCTGCGTATTTATCTGTGGGCTTTCTAATTTTGGATTGTGAGCTTATCTTAAGGGGACTTCATCTGTGGAAATTGTGGGTGGTTTGAGGGCACATCTTTCCAAAACAGTTTTTATATTTGCATCCATTTATCTGCCTTGGGGATATTTTTGGTCCCAACTTATCAAAGGAGGTTGGTGTTCCAAGAAATAAGATAGCATGAATTCTACCACTAAACCCTTCTGAAGGTAGACTTATCAGCCAATGCCAACATAATCTTTGAAAGAAAATATATATTTTACCACCTAAAGCCCAAGTTAAGACAAACTTCTCTGGGAGTTTCATATACTAGTAAGTGGAGTCCATCGATGGTCTGGCTTCATGGAGAGGCCTCAGTCCTGGCTCTTCATGTAGGCCTAAGCTTTACTTGTGACCTCATGCAGCCACAAATACCAGGGAAGCAAAACAGGAGTCTACTGCCAGCACACAGGCAGGGGTAGCATTGGCCCAGAAGTTGTTGCTGCTTCTATTTATTATGTTATTTCATTTCTTAGAATGAGAATTAAAAAGTCAGATGTGCCTTTTAGAAAGATTGGCATTGTTGCCACTTGTGATAGAGTAAGCTCAGCCCATATCAATTAGGAGACTAAAGCACTAACTTTGGCCAAAGATCACAGGGATTTGCTAATCTCACTTAGATAATATTCTCTAGTTCCACCCATTTTCCTACAAATGACATGATTTTGTTCTTCTTTATGGATGAGTAAAATTCCATTGTGTGTATATACCACAGTTTTGTGATCCATTCATCTGTTAATAGACACCTAGGCTGGTTCCATAATGTGGCTATTGTGAATTGTGCTGCTGTGAACATGGATATGCATGTATCACTATAATATTCTAACTTCAATTCCTTTGGAAAGATGCATAGAAGTTGTATTACTGGTTCATTAGCCAGTCTCAAAAAATGAATAGTTGTATGTTTTCTCTTATATGTGGCAGCTAGATAGAAATTCAGAAATAAGGGTAACATTAGGTAGAAGAACAGAGACTCCAATGGAGTGATGGGGGGTTTAAGGGAGGAAGGAGGAGGGACTGAGATGTAAAGAATGTAACAGTTAAATAATACTGTGTATGAATACAAAATTGCCAATCCCACTCTCAAAGACATGTATGGGGAGGGAGGAAAAAAAGGGAGGGGGTGGGACCCAAAGGGAAGTGCTCTAAGAGTTGTGTGCATGTATGATTCAATCACTCTATACCCCAATATGATGTCTAATTACAATGCACTAACTAAAAGTATTTATAAAAAATCAGATGCTTAAGGGCAGACAGGAGCATTTCAAATATCTTTACTATTAAAATTCATATGTTTAAGTGAACAACAACAACAAAAAGATTACAGGGACTTGAAACAAAGGCAGAGAAGAAAGGTGGAGAGGAGAGAAGAGTAACAGCAGACATTAAAGTGATAGAAGCCTCAGGCTTTGGTTAATGACTGTGAGAGCAATGTCAGAAAACATGGACCATGGAAAGAGTAGGACCCTGTACAGCTGCTGTTTAAGGAAGGATCAGGGTAAGTGGGTCCAGACACATAGACTGGAACGGGGTTGTCAGAATGATAGGAGGGAAACTAGGAGGGATGTGATGTAAGCTTCTTTTCATCAAAAGTTGAGGCATGAGCCGGGCGTGGTGGCGCACACTTGAAATCCCAGTACTTGGGAGGCGGAGACTGGAGGATCTGGGTCCGCAGCCAGCCTCAGCTACTTAGTGAGGCCCTCCGGAACTTTGCAAAACCCGGTTTCAAAATAAAGTATAAAAAATAGGGCCGGGGGTGTAGCTCAGAGGTAGAAAGCCCCTGGGTTCAATCCCTGGTACCGCAAAAAAAAAAAAAAAGTTGAGACATTAATGATGAATTATGACTTGCGCTGACCATCTATTTGGCTAAGCATCGCCCGATTTAGATACTGGAGCAAGTTCAATAACACAGAAATCCATCACCTGAGCTTTGGGTGATTCACGCGAAAAGCTGGCCCAGGGATGAGAAGATGGAGGCATCATTTTTAAAGCGTTTTCAGAAATGGATCTTTCTGATTGTCGTTTTTCCTCCAGCCTGACTCATAATCCTACTTCTAGAATTGAGAAGGTGATAATCTCCTAAGAAGTCACTTGAACCTTATGGAATGGGCTCCACTACTCAGTAAGCACCTTACTGGATGTCTAGTCCTAATATTTTCCTGTTGCTACTTGAGACATGATGCACAACTTTTCTGAATATATGCGTTACAAATGACTGATTTTTTTGAGCTCAGCTTGCAAAATGTTCTCAAAAAAAGTTGCCTTATTTGTTTGTGTGTACATGGCTGTGGGTGTATCAATCTGGTTTAAGAAAGGAATCTAGACTTTTCTTTCTCCTAGAACTTTGGAGAGTTGAAATGATTTTGCTCTTGGAAGATTGATCCTGGTAACTGTCTTGATAACTGTTCTAGCTATTTGGTTGTATCTGAGAAATAGAGAAAGGGACATCAATTTGTTAAACTTCTCAGGATCCTTTGCTACTGATGCCAAACTGCACAGGAAAAAGAAAATCATTGATGTATAAGCAATATTTTTAATCTGTATCGAGTGGGTGCATAACAAAATAGAGAAATTTCATATTCGATGGTACTCACATTTAATGACAAAGTTTTCACAACAGACTGATGTATTCAACAAAATGTCGATTCATTTATTTGAAATGAGAAACATGTTTGTCAAATAGACTACAGATTCATGTTAACCTTTCCATTATATATATTCTCTGAAAGTAAGCTGTATGGGAAGCTAAATGATCAGAAACATGCTTAGCAAAGTTGTGATCAAAATTCAGGGTCTTATTATGTTATACTAATGTTTAACTGTCTAAGCTTTTGACTGTCTATTTATCTGTCTACATAGCTAGGATATACCTGCATGTCTGATGAAGTATCCAGGATGACTTGCCAGTTACCTTCTCCTTTTGCTTTTTGTGTTTCCATAATTGATTAACACACTTTCTCAGTGGATTTTTAAAAATGTATATGCAGGCCGGGCGTGGTGGTGCACGCTTGTAATCCCAGTACTTGGGAGGCAGAGACCGGAGGATCTGGGTTCGCGGCCAGCCTCAGCTACTTAGTGAGGCTCTCCGCAACTTTGTGAGACCCGGTTTCAAAATAAAATATAAAAAAAATAGGGCCGGGGGTGTAGCTTGGAGGTAAAACGCCCCTGGGTTCAATCCCTGGTACCGCAAAAAAAAAAAATGTATGTGCAATATGTTGTATTATACATTTAAATTTTTATTTATTCATTAGCTTTATCCCCCTTCGGAATGCAAGTCTCATGGTTCTCTATAACAGAGATCAGTAGGCTCGTAGGAAATAGAAAATCTGCCATTGTTGTGCAAAAGCAGTACTATGAACATTCTAAAAGAATGGGCATGTATGTGTTCCAATAAAACTTCACTTACAAATGTAGGTAGTGGGCCAGATTTTATGAACCCCTGTTCTAGAACAATGTCTGGCACATAGTAGGAATTTTATTTTAAACTGCAAAATAGATGAAATATATCAGGATATTATCAGCATCACTATTACCAATATCATTATCAACTACATTTGTCCAGGGCTTTTTCAGTGTTTACCACTATGCCAAGTGATCTATATGCATTTTCTTGTTAATTTATTACATCAGTCCTATAAACTCTATCAGTTTAAATATGTGTGCATATACAATTTTACTTTTTAGATAGTTTTAGGTTTACAGTAAAATTGAGAGAAAACATAGAGCTATCCCATATATTCCCTGTCCCTAAACACACATAGACTCTCCCATGATCAACATTCCCCAGCAGAGGGTAGGTATATTTGTTGCAATTGATGAACCTACACTGTCACATTATTATCAATTGAAGCCTACATTTTACATTGGAATTATCTGTTAGTATTTGTTTCAGCTGCAAGAGAACAAAATTCTACAATAACATTGGCTTACATGTGAAAGAAGTTTCTCTTTGTAAGTGTAAGTGGAGTTGAGAGTAAGCCTTCCATGGTAGGTTGACAGCTCTAGGATTGTGAAGGCTTCCGAGTTCATTCTGATGGGCTATCCCACCATCGTCAGCCATTCATTTCCATCTTGAGGGCCACAGTGACTGCTCACACTCTGGTCATTACTACTGATTCCAACCAGCAGGAAGGAGGTAAGGGTGAAGCACAGTCGGTTCTTGTGCTTCCTTTCTAAGGACTTCTTAAAATTGCTCACACCTTTTCTGCTTAATCACCTTTCCCAGGATTGACTTCACATGGTCCCATTTATATCTAGAGGAGGTTGGGTAATGGTACTTATTTCAGCCAACCATGTGCCTAATTAAAAATAAGAGAAACTAATACTTCTCTTAAAGAAATGGAAGACAGATGGGGCAAATAGTGGGAGTTAATTAATAGCTCCTGTCACATTGGAACTCCGTTATTCTTATTTTTTTCAGAAGAGGAAGCACAGGTTTAGTGAGGTAAGTAACTACCCAAGGTAAAGAATTTGCAGAGCACAGATTCTGTGTGAATGAGCAGGACCTTGCAGACTCCTGAGTATCTTCCTGTGTTGGAAGCCATTCTCTCTCCTAAGGAAGGCTTGACCCTGGCTGATCCATGATGGATTATTGTCTTGAACTTCATTTGCCACTGGAAACCTCATTTCCTTCCTTTTCAAGTGTTTTAATATCATTCTAGTGTAACCTTTAGAACTGCCTGCTATGTTCTTACGTTATCTGAATGGAAGCATTTGGTTCTGATGTAATTTACCCATGAAGGTATAGTACAATGGCACATGTCAGAAGGGCACTGTAAACAAGTCCACAGTAGAGAAGACACAGGCCGATGGAGCCCAGAGCATGGCTGGGGTGGAACCCTGGGGCCACAGCACAGTCACAGAAAGGTCACATTTGCAGTAAATTAATTAGACAAAAATTTTGTCATGAATAGTCTCTTTTTAAAAAAAAAATCACTAAAGAATGCAGTAATAAGATGTTATAACTGTATTATTAATTATAAGAAAAAATTTCAAGAGTTATCTTCTCACTTAGTTAAAATAATCAGAAATTCGAATTGCTCTATTATATTCTTATAGTTATGTTTTCCGCATAAACCAAGCATCTGAAGACTTTTACAAAGGAAACTAACAACTAATTATCTCATTTGGTTTTTGTGTAGCTCTTGAAAGTAGAATGTTAAAGGAAATGACTTCCTAGCAAGTTCAAACATTCATTAAATGTCTGTTCTATTTCAGTTTGAATTCATTTTTACCAAAATGGCTTATCATTTATATACTGATTTCTAGCCCAATCTTACCATCCTCTTGCTAAAAAAAATGGTATATGGAGTTGATTCTATGCAAATAGCTGTAGGGAACTACCAAAAATCTGTAGTCCAGAACAGTAGTCTCTCTTTGTTGGGGTAGCAGTCAGACAGGGCCAAGCTATCATTTTCTGAGATTTCAAAGGTATAATTATGTTTACATACATTTTGCATATATATATATATATATATATATATGAACTTAGTTGTTAATATTCAATTTAAATAAGTGATAATGAGCTAATTCTGAAAATAGAGTCCAAATTTTGTTGTAGCATTTCATTTAATATTCCTAAAGTGAGCAATTTGAAAGCAGAGATACTTTCTTATATATATTTAAATACTAAGTACTGAATATAGATCCAGGCCCATGGACATGGCTGGGAAAATAGTATTCATTTGAGTAAATAAAATAAAAATGAAATTTTCTGATTTACTATAAAATAATGTATATGAAATACATTTCCTAATATTACTTACTACATTTTCTAATCTATAACCAGCCAAAAATTAGGATTTAAAAAGGTCATATTTTAGCATAGTTATCCAAAATTTTAATACTGGAATAAAGTGATATATTTAAAAGGTCACTTTAATCAATGATATATAAATTCTAAGATCATTATTTTTATCTCATGCAAATGTCTTGTGTTTTTAAGAAATATTTGTCTCTCTATTTCTCTATCACCACCCAGAATAACACTTTTCTACTCAGCTGGCATGTGTATTTAATTGGAGATTGCCTGCATTTTGAAATTCCAAAGACCATTTTACCCGAAGAATGGCTTCATTCTGATTAAGCCTCATTGTGTTTTACTCTTGCTCCTGGAGTCCCCTGCCCTCAGCCCTGTTTCCTTTCACCTCTTGGTCAAAGAACTGCATCATTTCCTAGTGAGAAGAGTACATTAAAAAGCACAATAATAATAATAATAATAAATGTTAATCAAAAAACTGCATGTGTCTTTCTGATTGTGCCAGTGTTGTGGTATTCAATTATGCAATTTTCATTGGCATATTAATCATCTTTTCAACAAACAAGCCGGCGTTAATTAAAGCAAACCATGGATAAAGACATGTTGCCGGATCATCATTCCGTTTATCACAGTGCACAGGCTGGCCGTTAAGTAAATTCCGGACTGTGAGATGAATTTCAATGTTGGCTTCATCTTTTTGTGTTGTTGTTAGAGTTTGAATGCAAGTCATCTAACAATAATAACAACAAACTTCAGACTTCATGAGAGAAGGATGAATTTGTTTGTAATTAATGGTGAAGAAAGAATAGTGGTTTGCTTCACATGCGGAGTTGGGCTATTTACAGCCAAATAATTTTTGAAGACTTCCATTTTTCCCCTTAACTCTAAGTGCCAGAAGGACAGGATTGAATAGTGAATTTGTTTCCTTCTATGTACCTTGCAAAAAATACTCTTTAGTAAAGAGTGAGCCAGTGGTTGTAGTTTACATGCAAAATTCAGTGTTTTTGTAAAAAGACTGTATCATGATGCATGGTATTTCAACACATGGAACTTAAATCCTTGAGTTTTATTTATTTTTTATTAATTTTATTGATACATTATAGTCTCACATCATAATGTAGTTAATAGTGATGGTACTATGACACAAGCTATCATACTTCCTCTGTTCCAAACTGAACTGCCAATGCCCTTCAACTCTTGTTAGACTCATTCGCAATCCTCCCTTATAAATAATTCTTAGATTAGCTCTGGTCTTTCAAAGCCTGAAAACACCAACAATAATCATTATGGAAGGTATAAATCAATTTAAAAAACACTGTTCCAAAAAGAAAATCAAAGATGTTTGCTATATTACTGTGTACCTGCAAGGCTTCACATTAGACAATAATCATAATTTATCTAAAAACATTGGTCTCCATGAAATCATCTTTTGTATGTGCTTTTATAAATATAGAATTTCCACATGCAAATTATCTGCAAGCCAGTTACATATGTATTTCTCCAACTTTAAAGATTTTTTGACAATACTTTGTATTGAAATACCACTAAAGGTGAATTGCTACCCCAATCCAAGGTTATCTCTAATACTAGGAAAAGTCATATTGAATTTTCTCAAATATATGAACTTGGAAAAGTATTATTTTTTACAAAGTTTTTATACATTTGCTTCACTTCTTCAGAAGAATACTATATATTCTTGTTTTGGAAAAAATAACATATGAAGGAAAATGTCCCTATACATGGAGGTGAATGATGAACAAAGTCTGTCAGGTACAACAAAGATAAAGCCTATTTCGGTACCATCAGCATATAGATATTGTGAGATTTTATGATTTATTTATAGCTTTGTTCACCTCAAGGCAGTAATTGTATTTATTTAATAGAGTTGTTGGAGTAGTAAATATAATAGTACAGATAAAATTCTGGGCATATGATAAGCCTTCATTAAAATAACAGTGATTAGTAATGATTATAATTACATGAAGAGGTTTTGTTCTGAAATTAATTTATAGATTTCATATTTTTAAAATTCAACCTATATTTAGGATACTGAAAAACAAAAATATAATATACAAATATACCCAGTGCCCTCCATTTGCAATAGTCAGGGATGCTCTTGCATTTGCTTTCTAAATGCTTGTCATTTTTTGTGTATTTTTTAATTGACTCAATTTTCTTGGACTCTGAATTGATTTGAGATCTCTATCATTTCCCTTTATGAAAGTAACATTTGTATAAAGAAGTAATATGGTAGGAGTTAAATGTGTTCAAATAGATTTTGTTCTGGAGAGACTATAAATCGAATTATTTTCTCTTAAAGACTTTCATTGCAAATTCAGTTTGTTCTTACAGAATACAAGTTGATCCTAAAACTTCCAAGTTTTAGTAGTAGTCTGACCTTAGGAGGTTCTTCTCTCAGATTCTTTTTTGACCCCTATACATTTAACTGAGCAGCTGCTGTGTACACAAAGATAAGCGATTTCTTAGAGGTGCCCATCAGTGCGAGAAGTTCTGACTGTGGGAAAAGGAAAGCATCTGGATCTTTTTGAAAAAGTAGATTCTTAAAAGTGACAGTTGTTTCCAAACTAAACCCTGGAAGATAGATGATGAAGTCCCCGCCTTACATTGATGCGTTGAGATTTGGAAAATCTTACTTCATACTACGAAACACATTGCAAGTGATAAAAGAAGTACTTCTTTTGAGCCACCTATATTATCACCTGATGACACTAGGCCAAGATCGATCTCTACAAATTGTGGACTATGCTTCTCAAAATTCTCTCACCTTGTCTCACTGCCACATGGCAGCCATAGACACTGAGGTCCCTCAGTGGTATTCCAAACCACTGCCTTTACTGCAGTGTCTGTCTCACAGATAGCTAGATCTATCAATGCACAAACAGTTAATCTGTCCACTGATTTATATCCTATGTTGCCTCCAATGACTGTCTTTTGTCTCTTTGCCTTTAGAACAACTCTTATAGGAATGATCTCCCCATTTTTCTCTATATTTTCTTTTATTGACCCCTATGGTACAGTAACAAACTTCTCAATTTTATGAATTATCTTGTCTGCTAAATCCAAGGACCACTTATTTCTCAACTCAGCTGCCCTCCAAGACAACATATCCTTCTGGCTGTCTTCATCTCATCCTTCTTTTTCCCATCCACTCAAAACCTTTTTAACATTGGTGTTCCCTAAGATTTCCTTCTCAGCAGCCTTGATGTCTACTTACCCTACACAGACTTTCTGTTGATCTTATACTCATATCCAGGGTATCACCAAGACAGTGACTTCCAAATACATAGCTCTAGCTCAGATCCCACTTACAAGCTGCCATCAAAAAATAAAGCAAAACAAACCCCTCATTATCTCAAAGTCAACATATCTAAAACTGAAATTTTCAAGTTTTCTTACAAATAAGCTACTCCTTTTATACTCTTCAATGCCAACTATCACCATTCAACCATTACTCAGGATAAAAACCCAGTGTCATCCTTGTCTTGTGGATATCCCTGTTCCCCTCCTGCCTCCCACATTCTGTTCTGCAGAAGTTTTCTCTCTTCTTGTCTCTGCCCCATGCCTTTCCTTCCTAAGGGCCAAGATCATGTTTCCCTTTGAATTTACCATGTGAAACTACGACCTTACTTCCAGGCCTTCCCTTGTGTGCCCTGCCTAGGATGCTCTCTCCCTCCTGATGTGCCTTTGGCCTTTCACATTGACCCTGGAGGAAGGTATCCGGGTCAGTGGCTCTCAAATTCAGTTTCTGGACCAGAAACAGCAGCACTACCTGGGAAAACTTGTAAGAGAATTTTCAGGCACTAACCTAGACCTACTGAATCAAAAGATCTTGCTACACCCAGCAAAAATTATCCTCTTTACTTCCTTATTCCACAACACTTTGCATCTCCCTCTAGTAGCTTGAGTGAAGGAAGGGAGAAAGCATAGTGATAGATGGGGCTGTCATTGGAGTCGAGCCATGGCTAGGAAATCCAGTGAAAATTTCGAGTCTCCATTTCACTATTATATATTGGAATACTGAGAGAATAACAACATCACTTTGGATTCGAAGGTAAATTTGATAAATAAAATGTAGTAACTTAGATGGGTGCAGTGGTGCACGCCTCTAATCCCAGTACTTGGGAGGCTTGAGACAGGAGGATCACAGATTCGAGGCTAGCCTCAGCAACTTAGTGAGACCTTGTTTCAAAATAAAAAATGAAAAGGGCGGGGGTATAGCTCAGAGGTAGAATGGCCTGGGTTCAATCCTCAGTACCACCAAACGAACCAAAACAAACAAAACGTCACTTAAAATGTTCTCTAGTGGGGATGTGGAGGGAAGTATGCAAAGAGCTGTGTGCATGAATGTTTTTAACACATTGAACCTCCTATGATGTATAACTGCAATGCACCAATAAAAAATAAATTACCATAGATACAAGAAAATAAAAGTAAAACTTTTAAAAGGGAAAAAGGTCTTCTTTGCCTACCTATATACTGAAACATGACATGTATGTAATCTCTCTTATAAGAATAGTCTGTAGCTAGGTATGGTGGCACATGCCTATAATCCCAGTAATTGGGAGGCTGAGACAGAAGGATCACAGGTTTGAAGTCAGCCTCACCAACTTAGGCCCTCAGTAACCTAGTGAGACCTTATTTCAAACTAAAAAGTAAAATAGGGTGAGGGTGTAGTTCAGAGGTAGAATGCCAATGGGTTCAATCTCCAGTACCACAAAAAACAAAACAAAGAAAAGCAAAACAAAAGTCTGTGCTAATGAAGTTGATTGCATCTGTAGAATTTTCAGTAGAATGTCTACCTGATTCTCTTTTTATTAACTTCTTCCTTAGACATATGTTTTCTGACCACCTACAGCATGGCCAGTGTGGTGCCAGGTGCTCCTGTTTCCTCTAAGAAGGCAGAAAAGATTTACTGAGAAAAATTAGAAACATCTTTTCCCCAGTTTAGCAATTAGTATTTTGCAGTTTACTTACATAGGTATTTCCCCTTCATCTTGAACTCTAAGCCTCTGTCTTTCAACCTTATATCCCAGGATCTGCTCTTAAGCACAGTTAAATCCCTGGAAAGAGGAGTGAGAGTTAGCAAAAGAGAGGAGTGGCGGGAGGAGCATATGCAAAGGTAGGATGTAGAGAGACAGGGCCACATGTGTGGAATACTGCAGCAGTTCAGTCCTGGAGGAGTCCTAATGGAAGTGTAAGCAGGGGAATAGACAGGAAGTGCCTGGCATGATTTGCAGACAAATTTGTACTCAATCTATGATCTATGAGTGATGGGTTGAGGCCAGCCTACTAATACCTAGTTAACTCATAGCAAGGGTAGCTAAATTATAATAAGAAGAATGCAACCTAATTTCTGAATCCTTGTAGGCATTGAGCCATATTAAGGACTAGAAGTGCGGAATAAGAAATGTAGGAAAACATATTCTTCCCAATTTCTGAACACATAGCTACCTCCAGGAAATACTTAAAATAGGCACAGTTGGTTTTGGCATGCCCATCTCCTTTTCTGCTTTCCCTCCTCTCTCCTGGAATTCCCTTCTTTCTTCTCTCCCCGTGCTTCCAGAACTGCCTGTTGCATAGATATCGCCTACTCTGTTTTCCACCAAAATTCAGAGTATGTCACTACTAGGTTACAGGAATTAAAAAAAAAAAGAAAAAGAAAGAAAAAAGAAAAGAAAGGCAAAAGAAAGAAAAAAAGAAAAGAAAGGCAAAAGTTGAAATGACTGGTAGTCACACTCCAAAAATATATTTTTATGAAGAAGATGCTTGAAATCAAAATGAACTCATGGTGGGATTTCAGGCAGTAAGTGGGATCGATTGGAGTAAAACACATCTGAAGGCAAGGGAGGAGAGACCCAGGTTTTATTGGAAGGAGAGTAGATTCCTTGATCAGATTCCCTCATTTTTTACCAGTGTTTGTGGTAAAATGTTAAATGAGGGCAAACCCCCTCATTTTTTTTAACCAGTGTTTGTTCTCTTTCATATCGAATGGATACTCTACAAGCTTAAACTTTAATCTGAAAAACTCATTTTTCATACACGTTCCAACCTTGTATCGACTGTCATATTTCCAGTCAAAACAAATTGGTTCGTAAGGGACCCAGGACTTTTCACAAATGGCAGTTGTCAGAGCAGAAAGGAGCTTTTGTTGGGGACAGGTGGAGGTGGGGGGAGTTTGGAACAAGGACAATTAGAAATGTAGAGTTTGTAATTACAGGATTAAAATCCATGCTTCTGCAGAGTGATCAAGAGCATTTCTTACATGGAAGTTTTGTAAATTATAACGAAAATGTGATTATTTGCATTCCAAGGGACCAAGTAATCTTGGATACATTTGATATGCATTTGGGTGAAATGACTATTGTTTTCATTATTGCAGAAAGAATATAGTCACTGATATGTCTAAGGCCCTTAAATTCCAAATTTTAAATTTCATACATTGTTTTCAATACATTATTGCCGAAATATTAAAAACATTTGTTATACTGTGTGTTTTATAACTGCGATAATTTGGTGATTTCTCCTTAGATCCCTTTTATGAACCTAATAAATAGCACTTTATTAAGCCTTCTGACTAGCATGCTAAATATCAGCTTAAGAGGTATATGATTTTAGAAATTATTGCTAGAATACTTTTATTAAACATAGATAGGGAACTATCCTGCTCAAAGAATATGTTTGAGAATAACCAGAAATTGGTTGAATGTTACTATTAACCAAACACTTACGAATTATAATCTAAATAACCTGAGTGCATGGCATTTTTATATTCACGACTAAATGAGCTGTCATTTCTGGCTTGTGTCCACCCTGTATATAACTTTATGATTTTTTTTCTGAGAATAGTAACATTTCTCATTGGAGAGGAATTTGGGCAATTATTGAAAGTAAACAACTAAACCAAGATTTTTTCCCCTGAATATAGTAAATTGCAAGAGGCAGAACTTTAGGCTTTAAGCAGTAATAATAATATATGGGATATTAGATAATATATAGGAGCTGGGATATTAGATACTATATATGAGCTTAATTTTATAGTACTAAAGAAAATATTGTAATCACATAATATTCTGTTTCTATACAAACCTAGAATTGTTTGGAGAATTACTTCAGTTTTACAATAACCTACAGATCTGTTTGAATCAATAATAAATAAGAATATTTGCCATGCATGTTAGCTAAAATATATATTTGAATTCTAATTTAGATGATCTACATACACAGAAAGGTAAGGTAAATATATATGTTGCTGGTACTTTTGAAAGACTATAAAGGGTGATGAAACTCATAGAAAATAAAGATTAAATATTTAACCAAAATTTCTTAAGCATCAATTTACTTCTAGAATGGTTTAAAAAGTGACAAATTTAAGAGAGTAATTCATGACAAATGATCACACCTAGATACATAGTAAAGACAATTGTGGTATGTTTTGTCACTATAACCATTTCTTTTTTTTTTTTTTTTGCGGTACCGGGGATTGAACCCAGGGGCGTTCTACCTCCACGCTACACCCCCGGCCCTATTTTTTTATACTTTATTTTGAAACCGGGTCTCACGAAGTTGTGGAGGGCCTCACTAGGTAGAGAGAGAGAAAGAGAGAGAGAGAGAGAGAGACAGAGAGAGAGACAGAGAGGGAGAGAGAGAGAGAGAGCTGAGACTGGCTGCGAACCCGGATCCTTCGGTCTCCGCCTCCCAAAGTACTGGGATTAAAAGCGTGCACCACCATGCCCAGCCTACTATAACCATTTCAATTTAAAGGGTTAAGAATTTTCTTATTTCCTTCCAAAGGAATTCTGGTAGGGGCATTATTTTTGTAGTGTAGTTCAAACAATATGAATTTTCATTCCTCCAAGTATTTAAAATTGAGCTGCAAAATTTTTACCAATAAGATCATTTATATATGCTTTATAAAAGAACACCTTTTACTAAATTTTATTAAATTATTATAAAATCTAAGTAATATTGTATAAGTGGGTAAAAATATACAAAATCTTGGGATAGGATTTAAAAATTAATTTACTTAGTTCCATATTGCACTAAAATTTATTTAACTACACATTAGTAATCATAGGGAAACCTCATCTTTCTTATCACCCTCAAGTGTGTGAGTCTACTTATATAACATTTCTGAGGGTTCTAATTTTCTGAGTTTTCAGATGTGGTGAGATTTGCAGCTTCACAATTTTATTGTTATGAAAATTTTTGGATCACCTTAACTCTTCTAACTGCTCTGGTTTTCAGTGTAATTCCTTTGCTAAAGTTTAGTCTGTCTGTCTGTCTGTCTCTCTCTCTCTCTTTCTCTCACTCATTTACTTATCAGGGAGAGTTAATAAAGTATCCTCTGTGTCTGGTTTTCATGAATTGAAAAGAAACAGAACTTTGAGAGCAGTTTTATTGACTTCTAGTGCATCCCTTTTAGGAAAGAATCATCATATTGCTATTTTTTACATTTTATACTTATTATTTCTTAACTTTAATTCTAGCCATCATCTCCTTTTACTAACTTAATTAGCAATAAGTTTCTTAATTGACCTTTCTTCCGTTTACTTTTCTATAGATTATTTTATCAAAACAAACTTTATTATAGTCTTTTTCATATATTTTTGAAATTTTTCCAACATGTTAAACAGACAAATGAAGAACACAAAGTTTTAATTTGATAGAACAAAAAGAGCATTAATATATATATCCTTTATTTGCTTCCTATTAATCACTATTCAGTGAGACATCAAAATTTTACTACAAATAGAATAAATATGCATAATACTTACATCAGCAATGTTGCAGTAAAAGTTTCGGTCAAAATAGATATTGACAATAAAAGGGTACACAAATTAATTGTTCATTAAAATTAGATTGTTTGCCAAAAGAGAAGGAGTGACATATCAAGGAAGAATGATATATGTTGCCCTTTTGAGGGCAAGATTTTTTTTAATACTTGAATTATTTAAGAAAGGTTCAGTTTATACTATGATAGAGTTAATTGTACCCATTTTGAAAGCATGAAAAAAATGAGGTTAAGTTGGAAAAGAATATGGATTTTAAAAAACAGATGAAATCCCAGTGTAGAAAATGAAGATATATATATGCTAAAGATATGGAGGACTGAAACTGAAGAATTACTAATACGTGAGAGAACATAAGGAGGGCAGGAAAAAAGTCACCATTTCTGGGAAAAGTAGTGACTATCCCTAAAAAAAAGAAAAGGAGAAGGAAAAAAGACCATCCTGGTAATTATAGACCAGTCAGCTTAACTTTGATACCAAGGTAGATACTAGAGCAAATCGTCAAACAATCAATTTGCAATCATCTAGAAGAGCAAAAGTTAGTGGGTAGCAACCAACATGGTTTTGTGAAGAGCAAATTGTGCCAGGCCAATTTAATTTCCTTCTATGATAGAGTGACAGGCCATGTAGATAAGGACAAAGTAATAGATGTAATCTATCCCGACTTCAGTAACGCTTTTGATTCCTCTCCACATGACATTCTCATCAACAAGCAAGGAGATACGGTCTAGACCATACTTTGGTTAGGTGAGTGCACAGTCGTCGGTGGATTCATACTCCACAGTTGGTTATCAGCTACCGGTCATCATCCGTGGGGCCATATTGATTGGCATATGAGTGGGTTGGTATCACTAATAAGACCGGTTATGTTTCCTTTGATGAAGGTGGAATTGGACTGGCATAGAGGCACATTGATAAGCCAAACCCTTCCATATCAAAAAGAGAAAGCCCAACTTCAGGGAAGTATTTAATCTTAGGGGCATATCTGAAAGATAACAATTGGGGATTGAATGACAGGGAAATGAAGCTATCAGTTTCACTAATTATTATTCCTTCATAAACTTGTTCCAAGGTGTGTACACGCAGTACACACCTTGGGATAGACATGCAGATAGACTCCCTGGGAATGAATTATCTTTTTGAACTCTCTAGAAACCATATTCAAAGGGAGCAACCAGGAGAAGGTAGAGAGAGCTTTTGTGTTAAGCAGGAAGAAATGTTGGTATATAATGATCCATAAATAACTGAATACAGCACCTTTATCCTGACTTAGATCATAGATTTGAGAACATTTAGTTTACAGAACATGTGATCATGAATAATAATAAAATTCTTAACTTGCAGATAAGAAGAAATTTCCAAACAATTTTGATATTTTGGGAAAATAGTCTATGGAAAAAAACAAGATAAAGGCCATGGGAATGAAATGAGGCAGATAAAAGATAGGAAGAATGACTGGCTGGGTTCTCCACATTGGGAACAGGCTCCATACTTGGATATCTATGAGCAAGGTCATATGATAATATTACTAATGAATTACCAGGAGTGTGCCATAAAGCGTAACTTGCTCAAATTTATTTCTAGAGTGGAAATGATAAAAACTAGTATTTATTTAGCATACAGTTCTGCTGAATAATGACAAACACCCTTTAAGGAAAATGCTATTTATTCACTTTTGTAATACCTCACATAAAGCTATTTAGCTCTTTCGGTTGAAAAGGTACAGGGTTGAGAGGAAACGATGTTTTTTATTATAACCCACATTAATAATGACCCAGAAAATAACTTGAAGTGATTGAATGATGATCTTGATTTCTTGGTTCACAGCAAGTGAACTTTGAGGCTTATTAATCACTATGGTCTGGTCTGCTCTGGGTGTTCATCCTGTTTTGTGGCACCATTTGGAGCTCATGATTTCAGGAACAACATTCCCTTGCAGATAGCTAGTTGTAGCGGCCCTGATTTTAAAACTGTTTGTATTCTGTGCATTCTCAAGCAGTAAAGAGCAGGGCTTTCTTAGAGATAAGTCCCCTAGGATTAATCCAAGGGAGTGGTTCTTAAACATTTTTCTTCCACAACTCCCTGAGAGTTCCTGCCAAGAGCACTGCCCATTCCATCCCTCTTAATTGCATACAGGAAGACAGAAGAGGATATTATCATCTTGTCTTTATTTAGTCTAGGGGAACACAAGATTGCTCAGTGAATGTGGTTGACTGAGAGTTGATAAGCAGCAGAGAAGAAGTGGAAGAGGTTTTAGAAGACAATTGCCGCCATCACTATTAACAAGTATGACAAAGTTTGGCTCCATTTCCCGCACATAATTTGGAACTTCCTAGCAATTTGTTGAAGAATGACACTTCCTAAATTTAAGAAAGTCTTCAAAGAGAAATCACAGAAGGGATGGCATCAGAAGTTCAAAAGTGTTCTGAAATTGGATGCCCTTAACCAAAACAGGGCCACAGTGAATTTTTAGTTTGACTTTTGTGATACATTTTCACTTTCTGGCCTGGGTTAAAACACCGTGAGCTCAACAGATATTGATGTAACAGACAGAAATAAGGGATGTTGTGACAATGTGAAGTTACTGACTATTAGTATTTGGTAATCTTGTTCTAACACCATATCATAATGATTTCTAATTAGGAATAGGTCTTTCTAGTGCTTATGTTAATAACCTTGTTGAGTTCTAATCTTTATTAAATTGACTTGGGCCTGGTGCAGTGATGCATGCCTGTGATCTCAGTATTTTGGAGACCGAGACAGGAGGAGCACAGGTTCAAGGGCAGCTTCAGCAACATAGCAAGATCTAGTATCTGGAGAGACCCTGTTTCAAAATAAAAAGGGCTGGGGTATAACTTGGAGGTAGAATGCCCCTGGGTTCATCCCCAGTACAAAAAAATTGAGTCAGGTTCCTAGGGAAGAGAAAAAGTAGTTGTATTTTCCATAAATTGTCATGGTAATAATACTTTCTTATTGGTGAATTAGAAAATTTATAACTAAAATATTTTAAAGAAAAAGTACTAATAATAACAACAATTATTGTTTACCAAGTATTATTCTGAAAGGAACATATTTGACTATATACAAAAATGTCAGTCTAATTATAAAGGGCCCTAGACAGGCAAGGCCCACAGAAAAGTGTATGAGTTTGGAATTAAACAGACCTGGGTGTGAATCCTGACCCATGACCATTACTTAAGCACTCTGAGCCTCAAGTTATTCAGCTGTGAAATGAAAGCAATCATAGCTATTCCATAAGGTTGGATTCTGTGAGAATGAAAAGATTAATATATTTAAGTAAAAGCAAACCTATAATAAAGTGCACACACACTGGATCTATAATTATTAGTAGTACTTCTAGTAACAGTTCTTTGTTACTGTAAAAAATTTTAGTGGCAATGCATTTAAGAAGTACAGCCGTCAGTCACATTTATTTGGGTCTAGAGAAATACACATGTAGTTAGCACATATTGTAATGTATCAGCGATTTAGTTTCTTTCTTGATTCATTCACAATATTGATAAAAATTCAAAATAATGCTTGCTATAGAAGATCTTTAACTTATCATGGAAAACAGCTCTCAAAGCAGTAATGCATATTCATTCATACTTTTTTCTTTCTCATGACATTCTAATAAAGTAATTAAAATAGCAATGCAAGTGTTGGCTTTTACTGTTTCTACAATTAGTTATTACTATATTGCCTCACTAAAAATCATGTAAGAAAGAGTCAAGGATTTTGCTACACATCAAAAGTTATCACAATTCCTGTAAGAAAATTGGTGAGGGCTAAAGTAATGATTAATCAGTGGTAATCAGTGAGATATATATAGCCAATGTATACACAAAAGGCAATAAAATGTCATGCCATAAATCTATTTTATGCTTATTCTATATGGACATTGTAAAGTTTCAAATTCCAATAATGATAAAATATGACATAAAATGTATGAAGAATATTTTAGCTTGTGTTTGACAGAAATATTTTATGGAGAAAGAACATACTGTAACTCTTTCTTTAACAGAATGATGATATTTTTTAAAGCAGAATAAATCTGTTTCCGAATCATATACAATGTAGAAGCAAAATAAAAGTGGTTTTTCCAAAGTCAAGTGTAAAGAAGCACTGTAAATATCATGAATAAATGTCACCTCCTCACAGTATTAATAAATGAGGAAATAAAGCATGTCTCTTATCTTTTTTGGCATAATTTAAGATAGTTTATTATTTTGGAGCAGCAAGCAGTGAGCACTTGTTAGATATCATCATTTGGTCACAGATTTGTAAATATATCAATTCTGCACTGAGTGAAGGATTATCTTCAACCCACTCCACTGAAAATAATTACAGACATATTCATAAATGTTTTGAGCATGTGAATTTCATCAGATTTTCATTTATATTCACACACAAAAAATTTACTATTGGGAGCCCTTTTCCAAGTACCTTATAATATTTGACTTAAAAATTTCCCCATTAGGAGGTATAATCTTCTAATTCAATTCTTAAGAAAAAACTAAATATAACATTTAAGAAATTACTTTATATTTAAACTTTTACTTATCCAGCATCTGAACTTCTTTCAACGATATCTTCCTTTGGGAATATTTTGCTCTGGTATCTATGCTGTCAGAATAGGAACTTGATTGAGAAATAACATTAAATAGAATTGCATGTATTGTATTTTATTACTTGTAAAACATTATTTTATACAAATTTTATACATACATATTTTACTTATATATTTATATATGTATAAATTTTTATTTTTATTATTTTATTTATACACATGCGAATTTGTACATACATATACAAATTTTTATTTATACATATTTTTATACAAATCTGCAAACAGAAAGTAAAGAAAAATAAGACATGCACATTAGTAAGGTTGAAGTAGATTCCTTGAAGTGGCTTAATAAAGGTGATTTTAGAAAGGTAGAGGTCAAGGCCGGGCGTGGTGGCACACGCTTGTAATCCCAGTACTTTCGGAGGTGGAGACCGGAGGATCCGGGTTCGCGGCCAGCCTCAGCTCACTCTCTTTCTCTCTCTCTCTCTCTC
>PVJS01009656.1:0-37518 GCA_004027185.1 Glis glis
TCACAAAGTTGTGGAGGGCCTCACTAAGTAGAGAGAGAGAGAGAGAGAGACAGGGAGAGAGAGAGAGAGATAGAGGAAGAGAGGAGAGCGCGCGCGTGCTGAGGCTGGCCGGGAACCCAGATCCTCCGGTCTCCGCCTCCCAAAGTACTGGGATTACAAGCATGCGCCACCATGCCTGGCCTTGTCATCCTGATTTTTAGGGGGGAGTTAGGTAGGGTTCAAGATAGAAAACAAGAGCCAGGCGTGGTGGTGCACGCTTGTAATCCCAGTACTTGGGAGGCTGAAACCGGAGGATCCGAGTTCGCAGCCAGCCTTAGCTACTTAGTGAGGCCCTCTGCAACTTCATAAGACCCGGTTTCAAAATAAAGGATAAAAAATAGGGCCGGGGGTGTAGTTTGGAGGTAGAATGCCCCTGGGTTCAATCCCCGGTACCGTAAAAAAAAAAAAAAAAAAGATAGAAAACAAGTAGCTGGGCATGGTGGTGCATACCTGTAATCCCAGTACTTGGGAGGCTGTGACAGGAGTATTACAGGTTCAAGGCCAACCTCAGGAATTTACTGAAACCCTGTTTCAAAACAAAAAATAAAATAGGGCTGGGGGTGTAGTTCAGAGTTAGAATGCCCTTGGGTTCACCACCACCCCCACCACCAAAAAAAAAAAATAAAAAAATAAAAAAGATAGGAAACAAGAAAAGTTCCCACTTTCTCCTGAGTCAGGTTTTCATAAAGGAGAATTAGGGCAGGGGATGTGACTCATTGTTTTGTTTAAAAGTGAATTCTCAGCTGAGCACAGTGGCGCATGCCTATAATTCCAGTACTTGGGAGGCTGAGACAGGAGGATTGCAGGCTTGAGGCTAGCCTCAGCAATTTAGTGAGACCCTGTTTCAAAATAAAAAGTAGGGCTGGGGGTCTAGCTCAGAGGCGGAAGCTCCAGGGATCAATCCCCAGTGACTGAGACACACACACATATGAATTCTTAAGACAATAGACATATTCAAAGAAAGTAAACACGTATACATTTCCAAGTTAGTTTTGCCATGTAGATTTTTCCCTTCTATAATTTACCTCCAAACATGTTACAATAGAGATTTGACTAAATGTTTCTCATACAGGAATTCATACTTTTTTAAAACAGTGATGTTGCCGGGCGTGGTGGCGCACGCTTGTAATCCCAGTACTGTGGGAGGCAGAGACCAGAGGATCCGGGTTCGCGGCCAGCCTCAGCTTTCGTTCTCTCTCTCTCTCCCCCTGTCTCTCTCTCTCTCTCTCTCCTTAGTGAGGCCCTCCGCAACTTCGTGAGACCCGGTTTCAAAATAAACCATAAAAAAAAATAGGGCCCGGGGTGTAGCGCGGAGGTAGAACGCCCCTGCGTTCAATTCCCGGTACCGCAAAAAAAAACAAAACAAAACAAAAAACAGTGATGTTGTGGGTTGAAAATTGAAGAGAAAGTTCTGCCTTCCCATCATTTTTGGTGAACCAAACCATTCCTTGCCCTTTAACTTTTTTCTGTGTAGTTTGTATAAAGCACAAGCTTGAGCAAATGTGTCACCTTGCTGTCTGGCTTTTCTCTTACATGTGGGAAGGATAGGCAACTTATTGTTTTTTTTTATGGGAACAGTATCTTTCTGTCAGTTCATTTAAAAAAATTTTTTTTTTGGCAGTGCTAGGGATAAAACCCAGGACCTTACACATGCCAGGCAAGAGCTCTACCACTGAGCTATACCCTCAGCTCCTGTTAGCTTTATTATTATTTTTTTAAATGAGAGTTACAAATCTAGCTCTGAATTTATAGAGATGGTATCATTGTAATTACTTAAAGGAAAATGATTGTGTTGCAAGGAAATTAAAAATAAGATTTGTTTAATATAGAAGACTCCAGGAATAAATAAATTTATTACACATGTTCTATCAGGAAGAAAGTGACTAATAATGGAAAAACCATACTTACCATTTAACTCCTATACATACTTTTATTGTAAAAGATAATTCCCCCTTCTTTATATCACTGGGGCTCAGCTGTGCCTGATCCAACTATTTCTATCCTTTTCTCCAAACTTTGATTTAAAAAAATTCTCAAATTTACAGAAGAGTTGATGAACTGGACAATGAACATCTATACACATTTTGCCTAGATTCACAAGTTGTGATGTTTTGCTGCAATTACTTTTTTCTGTTCTCCAGATACACATTACTGGAGTCCTAGGCCAGAAGCCTGACTCCTAGAGTCCTAACAAATCAGGTCTGGCCACTTACCCCCAAAACCAAGCAGGAAAGGTAATGGTGAAAAGCAGGAGAGGAAACTTTAATCAGTTTGGCCATATTGGGAAGGCAGAATGAGATCCAACATCTTTGCTGTGTCTCTGGTCATTGACATGACCTGTAGGTTTAAATAGAGAAAGATTTAGGGCAGGGGATGTGATGTATGTATAATTAAGCAGTCTTGGTCAAACTGTGGTTTGGTTGATCACTCTCTCAGTTCTGGTTCTGTGAGGTGGCTCCAGAGAAGTCTTCATTGCTTGAGAGGGCTTTGTAAGAGCAGGATGTTTATCTATTAGACCTGTGATCCTGGAAGGGGGCAGTTCAGTGCCCATGAGATGATTGCTCCTGCTTAGGGGGGCAGTCATGTAGTGGGGTGATGCACCTGCTGCCCACTGTTTCTGGAAAGTGTAAGTCAGCAACTGAATACTTCTAGGTGCTGTTCCAGGGGTCTGAAACAGAATGCTGCAAATCTTGCCCCAGTCTTGAAGGGGGGATGAGATAGCTTAGATAAATTTAGGGCTGATAAACGTTGTATTGCTTTTTATTTAGATGAACTCTCAGCCGGGCGTGGTGGCGCACGCTTGTAATCCCAGTACTTGGGAGGCTGAGACAGAAGGATCGCAGGTTCGCGGCCAGCCTCAGCTACTTAGGCCCTCCGCAACTTAGTGAGACCCTGTTTCAAAATAAAAAATAAAAAAATAGGGCTGGGGGTGTGCTTGGAGGTAGAATGCCCCTGGGTTCAATCCCCAGTACTGCAAAAAATAAAATACAATAAAATAGATGAACTCTCCTTAAGTAATTAACATGTCTACATGCACAGCTGAACAGGCCATGAAGTTTAAGACAATAAGGTAGACAGATACAAAATGAAGGCAGAGATTCCAAATTTTCTCCTGTTTTTAGTTACCCATATGGTATCTGTGGCCTAAATGAAGAATCAATGCTTTTAGCAAAGCGGCCTTTTAAGTCCCTGTTACACATACACATTTTGCTTTAAGTAAGTTGCTGTCATCAAGATTTTTCTTATCCTCCCCTAAGACTTTGGCATGGCTCTCCTAAAAATAGATATTCCCCAACATAACCACCATACCTTTATCACCCTAAGGAAATACCACTAATTCATCATCACCTAACATGCAATGTTTCTGTTCAAATTTTTCTTTTTCCCACATATCTCTTATAGTTTTTTTTCTGATCCATTATGCAATCACATTCATATATTGCTTTTGGTTAGTACTTTAAATCTAGACTATATGCTGTCCTCTAATCTGAATTTGCTCCTTTAAAAATTATATACTCAGATTAAACATTTACTGCACTACTACTGTAAGATGATGATGTGTACTTGCATCACCTCAGGAGGGCGTTTTCTTCCTTTCTAGGCCATGCTAAGTTTGATGACTTGTTTAAAGTGGTGATAGTCCCCCTTTGTAACTAGTAAGTAATCGAAGGTATGGTATTTTGAGATTGTGTGATCTCTCCTGTAACCTTTTCCTGATGGTTTTAGCATCAGTGGAAGATTATCCTTGCCTGAATAATTCTTTTCCTTTTTAAATTATAAAAATCTTTAAGCAATATATGCACATAAGAAACCTACAATGAATAAAGGGAGTTTCAGTAAAATATGTGTCTCCCTTTCATTCCCTGTCTTTATTTTCCTTATTCTTCCACATATAACTTTATCCATCCCTCCCTGCCTTCCTCCTTCCTCCTCCCTCCAGATTTCCCTCTTTTTAAAATTTTTCCAAAAGTGGCTTATTTTACAAAGCACAATGCTTTCAGGGTCCATCTGTGTTATAGCATATGTCAAAACTTTATTTCTTTTTATGGCTAATATTCCAACACACACACACACACACACACACACACACACACACACACACACACCACTTTATCTTTTCATCTATTGATGGATAGTTGGGTTGTTTCTGCCTTTTAGCTATTGTGAATAATGCTGCTATGGACATTGGTAGACAGTTGTTTTTTTTTTTTTTGAGGTACTGGGGATTGAACCCAGGGGCATTCTACCTCCGAGCTATACCCCCAGCCCTATTTTTTATTATTTATTCTTTTATTCTTAGTGGGTCTAAGTTGCGGAGGGCCTCACTAAGTAGCTGAGGCTAGCTGCAAACCCGGATCCTCTGGTCTCAGCCTCTCAAGTACTGGGATTACAAGCGTGTGCCACCATGCCCGGCTTTACAGATATCTTTTAAAGTCTCTGCTTTCAATTCCTTTAGATATATACCTTGGGTTCATTGCTTGGTGTACATCTTAATTTTTTTTTGGTAATACTAGGGATTAAACTCAGGGGCACTCTATCACTGAGCTATATCAATTAATTAATTAATTAATTGTGGTACTAGGGATTGAACCCAGGGGCATTCTGCCTCTAAGCCACACACCCAGCCCTATTTTATGTTTTATTTTGGAATAGGATCTCACTAAGTTACTGTGCATTTGTCTTGAACCCTGTGATCCTCCTGTCTCGGTCTCCCAAGTGCTGAAATTACAGGTGTGTGCCACTGTGCTCAGCTTATTTTTTAACTTTTGTTTTTTTTGGGGGTCTTTTTTTTGGAGCTGGGGATTGAACCCAGGGTACTGCACTTGCAAGGCAAGTGCTTTGCCACTGAGCTACATCCCAGCCCCCCCAGCTTAGTTTTTATTTTGAGACAGGTTCTCACTAAGTTGCCCAGGCTGGCCTTGAACTTACCATCCTCTTACCTTAGCCTCCCAAGAGCTAAGATTATAGGCATATGCCTCCATGCCTGGCTCTGTGTCTGTGTGTGTGTGAGTGAACCCAGGGACATTCTACCTCTGAGCTACACCCTGAGCACTATTTATTTTTTTTATTTTGAAACAAGGTCTTGCTAAGTTGCTGAGGGTCTTGCTGAGTTTCTAAGGTTGGCCTCAAACTTGGAATCCTCCTGTCTCAGCCTCCCAAGTACTGGGATTACAGGTGTATACTACCACACTCAGCTGCCTGGCCATTTAAACATTTTTTGTAGTTTTTTTTTTTTGTGGTACTGGGGAATGAATCCAGGGGCTTTCTATTTCCCCATCCCTATTTTATTTGTTTTGAAAGAGAGTCTTACTAAGTTGCTGAGGGCCTTGCTAAGTTGGTGAAGCTGGCCCTGAACCTGCAATCCTCCTGTCTCAGTCTTCCAAGTACTGGAATTACAGGTGTGTACCACCATGTCTGGCATCTTAATTAATTAATTTGCTATTTAATATATTTGGTACTGGGGATTGAACCCAGAGGCATTCTACCTCTGAATTACACTCTCAGCCCTATTTTATTTTTATTTTGAAACATGGTCTCACTAGGTTGATGAGAATCTCACTACTTGCTGAGCTCATGTCCTCGAACCTGTGATGCTCCTGTCTCAGCCTCCCAAGTACTGGGATTACAGGCGTGTGCCACCATACCTGGCTCTTAATTAATTATTATTATTATTTTTTTGCGGTACTGGGGATTGAACCCAGGGGCATTCTACCTCCGAGCTACACCTCCAGCCCTATTTTCTTATTTATTTTGAAACAGGGTCTAAGTTGTGGAGGGCCCCACTAAGTAGCTGAGGCTGGCCACGAACCTGGATCCTCCTGTCTAAGCCTCCCAAGTACCGGGATTACAAGCGTGCACCACCACTCCTGGCGATTTTTAACTCAGTATATAAAGGTTATCATTTCAATTTAATACATTACAGATAATTATATATCTTCCTAATTCATTTTAATAATTGCCTTGAATTCCAGTATGTGTATAGTTTACCAGTTTTTTTTTTTGTGGTACCGGGGATTGAACCCAGGGGTGTTCTACCTCTGCGCTACACCCCTGGCCCTTTTTTTTATACTTTATTTTGAAACTGCGTCTCACAAAGTTGCGGAGGGCCTTGCTAGGTAGAGAGAGAGGGAGAGAGAGGGTGAGAGAGAGAGAGAGAGCTGAGGCTGGCCGTGAACCCAGATCCTCCAGTCTCCGCCTCCCAAAGTACTGGGATTACAAGCGTGCACCGCCGCGCCTGGCAGTTTACCAGTTTTTTATTGGTAGACTTTAGATTGCTTCCCCTTTTAAAATTATTTATTTATTATTTTTACTTTTCTAAACAAGGCTCCAGTGAATAAGATATTTCTTAGTTTAAGTGATACCTTATTTCTTCTTTAAAACTGCAATGTGAAAATGTTGGTTGAGCCTCCTCCCATTGAGCATACCTTCTAAAAATCCTTAAAATTCATCTCTTCAAAACCCAATATATTATTTCTTTTAATTTAGGCACTAATTTTTCACCTCAGTTTTTACAGTGGCTCAGGATTGATCTTTGTATCTTGGCCATTCTATCTTTCTCTTCATTCCCTTAATGTTAACCATAGCTTCTGTTTTGTAAACCTTGTTTTTAAATAGTATATTATAAGCCAGGTGTGGTGGCGCACGCTTGTAATCCCAGTACTTGGGATGCGGAGACCGGAGGATCCGGGTTCGCAGTACTTGGGAGGTGGAGACTGGAGGATCTGGGTTCGCGGCCAGCCTCAGCTAATTAGTGAGGCCCTCCGCAACTTAGTGAGACCCGGTTTCAAAATAAAGGATAAAAAATAGGGCCGGGGGTGTAGCTCGGAGGTGGAACGCCCCTGGGTTCAATCCCCAGTACCGCAAAAAATAAAAATGAAATAGTATATTATAATTGCTTATATGTCTTTATCCCTTTCTGTTTTTTTTGTTCTTTTTTGGTGGTACTGGGGATTGAATCCAGGGTCTTGCCCATGCTAGGCAAGCCTCTACCACTGAGCTATACTCCCAGACTCCCTTTTGTGATTTAAGTCTTTTATGAGCACTATGCTTTGTACGTAATCAACCTTCCTACTGTGGATAAAATTTGAACATTCATGTCAAGTTCTTAGTTGTAATAAGTCTCACTAGGTTGCTGAGAGCCTCGCTAAATTGCCAAGGCTGGCTTTGTACCTGTGATCCTCCTGTCTTAGCCTCCCAAGTATTGGAATTACAAGTGTGTGCCACCACACTGGCTCAGATAAGCTTTTGAATTTTATTTTTTCTCCCTCACATAATATTCATTTATTGATATTCTGAGATCCTGAACTAGCCATTGTACCTACTTCTTACATTTTTGCTATCTCTCCATTATTTATCCTAGGGAGCCTTAAAAGAATGAGTTCTTGTGTGTGTGTGTGTGTGTGTGTGTGTGTGTGTGTGTGTGTGTGATGCTGGGAACTGAATCCAGGGCCTTGCCTGTGCTAGGCAAATGCTGAGCTTACATCCCCAACCCTTCAGTAATGAGTTCTTAAAGTGTTAACTGTGTGTAATATTGGGAGATAAGTGAGGATAAATACTAAAATGTTATGATTATCTTGATGTAGGCTGTCATCTATAGATGCTGGCAGATTAATGATTCTAAAGAAGGGGGGGATTTTTTCTATAAACAGTATGATGAGGACCATTTGTTTCTTCACTCTTCTGAAAATCTACTGTTGTTGAAGTCTAGTGTCCAGTTCATTGCCACTGGTCAGCTACAAATTAAGGTAAACTGTGGGTGCTGACATTTCTGTTTGTATTTCTGGATTAATTGTAACTATTAGCATAACAGGTTGTTGAACTTGACAAATGGATAACTTACTCTTTTGTTCTTGAAGATTATTTCATTAAAAAGTGCATTGATAGCTGGGCGGGTCTGGGGTCGCTGCCAGCCTCAGCTACTTAGTGAGGCCCTTCCCAATTTAGACCCTGTTTCAAAATAAAGAATAAAAATATAGGGCTGGGGTGTAGCTCGGAGGTAGAATGCCCCTGGGTTCCATCCCTGGTTCCGCAAAAAAAAAAAAAAAAAGTATCCATCCCATGTTTGATAGGAGCCATTGTTTGGAATCATATTGAAAACTTTACAGAACCATTAAAAACAGTAGATTTACTTACATCTACTTGTTACAAACTTTTTGTACTATTATTATTGTAATTTTTTTTGGTGTGTGTGATACTGGGGATTGAGCCCCGGGGCATTCTACCTCTGAGCTATACCCCCAACCTTATTTTATTTTTATTTTGAAACAGGGTCATCACTAGGTTGATGAGAGCCTCACTACTTGCTGAGGGTGTCCTTGAACATGCGATCCTTTCCTGTCTCAGCCTCCCAAGTACTGGAATTATAAGTGTATGCCAGCACGCCCTGCTTGTAATGTATTTTGTTTATCACTTTTTGCCAACAAGAGTTACTGTATTTCAAATTTATGCTAGCTTCTATGAAAGAATACAAAAGAAGGAACTTAAATGGCTGATATTACTTTCCTTTAGGGGATATATGAACAAGTAGAAGTCATACAAAGCAACACCTAAAATTTATTTTTACAGTTTTCAAAGTAGTTCCATGTGAGAGACATAAAAATTCTAAGATGAGAAAGATAATTGAGGGTTAAGGTTATTAGAACAGGGCTGGGATGTAGTTCAGAGGTAGAGAGCTTGCCGAGCATGAGCAAGGGACTGGGTTTGATCCCCAGCACCTCAAAAGAAGAACAAAAAGCTTATCAGAACAGGTTTTTTTTTTTTTTTTGCGGTACCGGGGATTGAACGCAGGGGTGTTCTACCTCCGCGCTATGCCCTCGGCCCTATTTTTTATACTTTATTTTGAAACCGGGTCTCACGAAGTTGCGGAGGCCTCACTAAGTAGAGAGAGAGAGAGAGAGAGACAGGGAGGGAGAGAGAACGCTGTAGAGGTAGGAGTGAACACATCTCAACCGAGTAATGACAGGGCCTCACTAAGTTGCCAAAGCTGGCTTTGAACCTGCGATTGATCCTCCAAGTACTGGGATTACAAGCATGTGCCACCACGCCCGGCTTTCCTTTTCTTCTTTTTGCAGTATTGGGGATTGAACCCATGGCCGTGTGCATGCTAGGCAAATGCTCTGCCACTGAGCTACATCCCTAGCCCTTTTTATTTTTATTATATGTTTTTTTTAAATTTTGAGACAGTGTTTCCTTAAGTTGCCCAGGCTGGCCTTGAATTTGTAATCCTCTTGCCTTGAATTTGTAATCCTCTTGCCTCAGCCTCCTGAGTAGCTGGGATTATAGGCATACACTGCCACTCCTGGCCTTAACAGTACCTTTTTTTTTGTTGTGGTACTGGTGATTGAACCCAGGGGCATTCTACCTCCAAGCTACACCCCCAGCCCTATTTTTTATTCTTTATTTTGAATTAGGGCCTCACTAAGTAGCTGAGGCTGGTCTGGAACCTGTAATCCTCCTGTCTCAGCCTCCCAAGTACTAGAATTACAAGCATGCACCACCATGCCCAGCCTTAACAGTACTTTTTAAAATTTTAAATTGGGATTAAGTTCAGTTTATCCATTTTTTTGTGGCCTATTTAAGAAATCTTACCTAACCCAGGGTTGGTAAGATTTTCTTCTAGAGAAAGATTTTTAGTTTTAGCTCTTTCCTTTAGGTCTATGAACCAGTTGAGTTGTTTTTTTGTATATGGTATGAAATTAGGGTCAAGGTTCATTTTTCCCCCATATGTATATCTACTTGTTCTAACATCTGCTGTTGTAAAGATTATTTATCCACTAAACTGTCTTGGTACCTTAGTTAAAATCAATTGGCCATATATGTGTGGGTCTATTTGTGGACTCTCAGTTCAGTTCATTTGATTTATCTTGATGCCAGTACCACATGTCTTGATTACTGTAGTTTATAATAAGCCTCAAAGTATGATAATGGAAGTTATCCAACTTTGTTCTTATCAGATTGTTTTGCTGTCCTCACTTCTTTGCATTTCTGCCCTGCAAGTTTCTGATAAGGACTTTGAAAAGTGTTTTTCTTCTTTTTTTGACATCTAATTGGGATCATTTAATGATCTTGAGTAAGTTATTAGAAGGAACATTTTGTCATAGGCCTCTAAGAAGGAACTGAATTGGCAATTGATTCATTGAAACCTTCCGAGTTATTAAAAATTAGAGTGATGTAGAACATGTGAAACCACAATGAGAGGTTAGATGTCAGATACTCTGGTTTGAATTCTTATTCAACCAGTTACTGGCATTGTGACCTTGGGCAAACTATTCATTCTCTCTGCCTCTGTTTCTTTTCCTGGCAAATGAGGATAATAAGAGTGCCTATTTCAGAGTTTTTTTTGAGGATTGAATAGCAATTGCTGCCACATTGAAAGTGCTCAATGTTAGCAGCTGTTATTGCTTTGTTCACCTAAAGAATGTGAGAAAGCTTTGGAATCTGGTAAAATCACGTGTAGGAACTATTTTATGAGCTCATTTGTAGGAACCCTCTGCCCAGATCTTTTAGCCTATTTCATTGATTTCATCTTTAGAGAGGTAATGGTAGTACTAATTGTTTTCCCCCCAGTCCTTTGGTAGTTTTTCCAGCTATACTTTTTGTTGTCAAATTTAGTAATTTATATATGTCATTAAATTTGGATTTGTATATTGGACTGGGAGGGGAAAAGCAACATTGGCTTATAGTAGCATAAATTATTACTATAAATTTTAAAACCAAACAACAGTAGCTTGTTTTCTTTGATAGTTTTTTTTTCTTTTTTTGGTACTAGGGATTGGACTCCGGGGTATTCTTCCTTTGAGCTACACCCCCAACCTTATTTTATTTTATTATTTATTTTGAAACAGGGTCTTCCTAAGTTGCTGAGGGTCTCGCTAAGTTGCTGAGGCTGGCCTTGAACCTGCAATCCTCCTGTCTAAGCCTCCCAAGTACTGGGATTACAGGCTTGTGCTACCATGCCTGGCTCTTTGCTAGTATTTTGCTGGTTCATCAGGATTGTGAATACAAGTTCTAGAATACAAGTGAAAACCCATTAGTTTGATTAGATTTTTGTCTGTAGTTCTTCACTTGCTGTATAAGCAATCTGCTTCCTGCTTTATTTGAACGATTCTCATTATTGATGTAGTAGAACAATTTGCCAGCAAACTCAGCAAGTCTTTTCCCATTTGAAGTGTATTTCCTTCCTAAATAGTGATAATAAAAATCAGGTGTTTAATTTTGTGCAGCTAAACATTGATAATTTTGTCAAAAGACAACAAATTTATATATATATAGATATATCTATATATCTATATATATATCTACTTGACTTTAATTTTTTATTTCATGAATAGGGCAACACCTTATTCATTGTATAAAATAGAATGAATGTTCCAGTGAGTTGAACAGAGGAAATTGGTTTTATAGGCAGAGAAGGACTGAAGAAAGCAGAAACAAAGAACAAAAAGTGTATTGGTCTTTTCAAATTTATTTTCTAGCAGGGTGTGGTGGCGTTGCTTGTAATCCCAGTTTTAGGAGGCTGAGACAGGAGGATCACAGGTTCGCAGCCAGCCTCAGTTACTTAGTGAGGCCCTCCACAACTTAGTGAGACCCTGTTTCAAAATAAAGAATAAAAAATAGGGCTGGGGGTGTAACTCAGAGGTAGAATGCTCCTGGGTTCAATCCCCAGTACCACAAAAACAAACAAAAATTTATTTTCTTAGTGAAGGTTAAATGGGGGGGCTTCCTATCATATTAGCTAAAACTGGCCAGTTTGAGGATTTAGCTATTCTTTCTCCTGATTTCTTGGAAGGTCAGCTTAGTTTTGCCCTGGTTACATAAACTTTAGCTTTGGTGACTCCATTTTGGTTTGGTCTGTTTGACTTAGCACAGGAGCTTAGTTCAAACCAGTGGCCTCATCAGTCATTTAGATTATTATTGTGGTCTAGATGAGAAGTGATGTAGCTTGGGTGAGGGTCCTAATAGTGAAAATGATGCTATATGGATAGATTTGAAGATCATTTGAGGGGTGGTACATGTACAGAAATATGCTTGGTTGCCTATCTGAAAATTCCAAAATAAAAAAGGTTAGACCTTTCTTTCTTACAATAGGAAAAACAGACCAAAGTAGCATGAATTAGCAGAAAAGATAGGGAATTGGTAATGTTTTTCTTTGGTGATTTTGTTTAACTCAGTAAATGTTATTGACTACAGTACTCCATTATTAGTTCTTTTCCATACTTTGTGGTTTCCTAAACTTGGGATGGTCAGGAATTCCTGGACTCTTTTGCTTCTTTTATTATTGGCATTGCTTATTTCGCTTATTTCTTTATTCTTAAGGCTTACACCCAGGCCACTGCTAAGCAGTTTTTCTCTTAATGTGAAGCAAATCTTTTGGTAAAAGATTTGTGCCTTGATTTCATAGTTTCTTGAGCCTGATTTAGGAATGGCTCCTGAAACCTGCTCACAGAAGTTCTCTGACCTCTTCTGGCTCCTCTACACTTTTAGTCTTGTTTGTAGCTATCTTTGTTAATTTAAATGCTTACCATTATTTTGTAGTATTTTATTGTTTCATCATCTCCCATTTTCCCTCAATTTGTGTATTTTACTTTGCTTTCAAAGCTTTTCTCAATAACTCTGACCTCCACAATGGCCCACAGAGATCCCAACTTTCTACTAGGGATTTTCTGGATCATTGCTTTCTTTGGACATTTGCAGCAAGGAACAATATTGTGCTTAAAATTCGTATACACTCGAGTTCTGTATACTTATAGAAGTTCAGTATTTCTGCAGCTTAGCTTGTGGACTGGGCACAGATATTATATGAATAGTAACTATTTGGTTGGGGGTACTACTACTAATGTTGATAATAGCTACAATTTATTGGAGACCTATGGATCAGAACTGAACTGAAGAAAGAGGAAGAGGAGGCTGTCTCCTAAATTATAGAGTTTATAATTTTGTTGTACAACTTTATGTCATTGACTGATTTGAAGTTAACATCTCTGAAAATTAAATGTGCAGTTATGATCTAGTTTTGAAACTTTACTTGAAAAACATGCTCAAGAGCCGGGCATTGTGGTGCATGCTTGTAATCCCAGTACTTGAGAGGCTGAGACAGGAGGATTGTGGGTTTGCAGCCAACCTCAGCTACTTAGTGAGGTAGTGAGGCCCCTCCGCAACTTAGTGAGACCCTGTTTCAAAATAAAGAATAAAAAATAGGGCTGGGGTTGTAGCTCAGAGGTAGAATGCCCCTGGGTTCCATCCCCAGTACCGCAAAAAAAAAAAAAAAAAAAGTTCAAAGCTGATACTTACAAAATATTTCAATTAAAAATTATTTGTGACCTCTTTGCTTTGAGTTTGGAATTGGGAAACCCAAAAGCTGTTGGGAAAATGTTTTATTTCTACTAAAGTAAGAAATAGTACATAACCATTAAGTGTGTAGGGCTTAGAAAAACTGACATTAATATACCAATGAGTTATCCTTTTGGTAGCCAAAATTATTTAATTGTTGGAAGTAGTTGCAATAATTAGTAACTTAACAAACACTGATGTGTTCTAGGCTGCATACTAGGGAATTAAAATTGAATAAGACTCCCTATAAGTGAGGAATGTGTTACCTTTAAGGGGATTAAAAATCCTGAATAGCCAGGTGTGTAATCCCAGTACTTGTAATCTCAGTACTTGGGAGGCTCATGGGTTCACAGCCAGCCTCAGCTACTTAGTGAGGCCCTCTGCAGCTCAATGAGACCCTGTTTCAAAATAAAGAATAAAAAATAGGGCTGGGGATGTAGCTCAGAGGTAGAATGCTCCTGGGTTTAATCCCCGGTACCACTACCAAAAAAAAAAAGTCCTAAATAATTATAGTTCAAGTGAGAGGTGGTCTGTAGAAAATTAAAGAGCACAAGTTTTCAAGTTCTGAAAGTCCCTGCAAGTTTTTTTGAAGTAAAATTTGAAGAATGAAGAAAGAACTTCTTCATTCTAAAATTTGAAGAGGAGAAACTACTAAGTGAAGGAAAAGAGAATAGAAGCAGTAGTCTGAAGGCCTAGAAGGACCTGATGTTTTTAAGAATTTATAAAGTCAGGCGTGGTGGCGCACGCTTGTCATCCCAGTACTTGGGAGGCTGAGACCGGAGGATCTGGGTTTGTGCCCCGCCTCAGCTACTTAGTGAGGCCTCCACAACTTAGTGAGACCCTGTTTCAAAATAAAGAATAAAAAATAGGGCTGGTGGTATAGCTCGGAGGTAGAATGCCCCTGGGTTCAATCTCCAGTACCGCAAAAAAAAAAAAAAAAAGAACTTGTAAGAAATTGTTGGGTGGCTATCATGGGAGAAGGTGGAAGAAGATAAATTGGGAACATATCTTAATTCCTGATTTTTAAGGTGGGATTGGGGAGCTGGACACCCATATTTTGGCAAGTTCTAATACTTGATTCTTATTCTTGTTACCCCCTAGAATTCATTTTTTCTAGGGGGTGATATTATGAGGCAGTGAAAATAAGACTGGATATTGGAATCTGGAGACTTATATTCAAATTATGACACTGCTATTCACCTTTTGTGTGATCTTATCAAATTATTTGATTTTTAAAAATGTATTTAATGTTATTAACTAAAGTATGGATTTCTTTTTCTTATTTTCTTCTTTTGAGATGGTGTCTTCCTGTGTTTCTTAGACTGGTCTCCAATTCCTGGTCTCAAGCCATCTTCCTCCTCAGTCTCTGAGTTGCTGGGGCTATAGGCATGTTCTGTCCTGTCCAACCACCTGGCTTTCTTACGGATTTTTATGCTGATTAAGTTGAAGTATCTGAAATCTAGTAGGTGCCCAGCAAAAGTTTGTGAATTTAAGTTTAAAATTCTAGCCTAATTAAAACAAAAATGAAAACAAACTTACAAGGCTGGGGATATAGGTCAGTTGTAGAGGCCCTGGGTTCAATCCCCAGCACCAAAAGAAAAAAAGAAAAAATTACATTAGAAACTACTGAGTTTAGCTAGGTGTGGTGGCGCATGACTGCAGTCCCAGTATTTGGGAGGCGGAGACAGGAGGGTTACAGGTTCTAGGCCAGCCTTAGCAATTTAGACCCTGTTTCAAACTAAAAAATAAAATAGGGCTGTGGGTGTAGCTCAGTGGTAGAACACCCCTGTGTTCAATTCCTAGTTAAAAACAAACAAACAACTGAATTTAGGCACAATTTAGTATCCTTATTTACATAGTATTAAATGAAACAGAAATTCATTAAAAATTGCAGATGTAGTAGTGCATGTCTGTTAATCCCAGTTACTTTGTAATCCCAGCTACTCAGGAGGCTGAAGCTTGAGGATTTTCAGTTTGAGGTCAGCCTAGTTTTACCCTGCCACAAAATAAAATTATAAAAAGGGCTGGGGATGTAGCTCAGTGCACAAGGCCCTGGGTTCAATCCCCAGTACCGGGTGAAAAAATTGCAGTTGTGACTGTTAGTAAATATAGTAGGTGGCAAATGAATTAAGTGATGTTGCCCTTAAGTAGTGGACTAAATTTAGTTTAAAAAAAATCAGTTCCTAGCTGGGCGTGCTGGTGCATACCTGTAATCCCAGTATTTGGGAGACTGAGATAGGAGTAGATGGTAGGTAATATGAAACAATATTCTATATTGAACTACACCATGTAGTATTCGGAAAAATGTCAAAATTGTAGGAGTTTAAAGTAATTTCTTGCTTGAAGCAGACCAGTTAATGATACCCCAAACTCCTTACCAGGAGTTGATTGATTCTCCTTTGCACACATTGATTCTCCTATGCTGATAAGGCTATATCTGGGAAGAGGTTTAAAGTCAGCATTATCTTCTATACTTGAGGTTATTAATGTCCTTTTTGCTGACTGTAGCTGACTTGACATCCATTTGATTTTAGCTTATTATATGTGTTTTAGCACGGAGGGGACCTGGATTTGTAATTTTTTTTTTGGCAGTACTGAGACAGGAGGATTGCAGGTTCGTGGCCAGCCTCAGCTACTTAGTGAGGCCCTTCACAACTTAGTGAGACCCTGTTTCAAAATAAAAAATAAAAAAAAATAGGGCTGGGGGTGTAGCTCGGAGGTAGAATGCCCCTGGGTTCAATCCCCAGTACCGCAAAAAAAAAAAAAAAAAAACTCACAAAAAAACAAAAATCAAAAAACAAAATACCTTCTTTTAGATACCCAGGTGGAGAGGTGAAGTGGGCAATTTATATATGAATTTAGGAAAGAGGTCTGGGTTGGAGATTAAAATTTGGTACTCATCAGTATGTAGAATTCACTGTTATACTGACAGTGATATCAGAACCTGAAGGTACATCTGAAGAAATCACTAATTTTTTTCTTTTCTTTCTTTCTTTTTTTTTTTGTGTGGTGCTGAGGATTGAACCCAGGGGAGGTCTACCTCTGAGCTACACCCTAGCCCTATTTTATTTTTTATTTGGAAACAGGGTCTCGCTAAGTTGATGCAAGCCAGCTGAAGCTGGCTTCAAACCTGTGAGCCTCCTGTCTCAGCCTCCCAAGTACTGGGATTATAGGCATGTACTACCAGGCCTGGCAGAATCACTAATTTTTAAAATAAGATTTTAAAATTTTGGAATTTTAGATTATAGAAAAGTTGCAAAGATAGCACAGAGTTCCTATACCCCTTCATCCATTTCCTCCTATATTAGTCAGCTTTTTGTTGCTGTGACAAAATACCTGAGAAAATCAGTTTAAGGGAGAAAAGGTTTATTTTGCCTATGGTTTCAAAGGTTTCAGTCCATGGTCAGCTGACTCTGTTGTTTCCGGGCCTCTGGCAAGGCAGGATATCATGGCCGAAGTGTGTGGCTAAGCAAAGCTGCTCACCTCAGGTAGCTGAGAAGCAGAAAGAGAAAAAGGAAGAGTCCCAGGACAAAACAGACCTTTCAAGACACACCCCTGGTCACCTACCTCCTAAAGTTTTCACTACCTCCTAGTAGTGCCACCAGCTGGGGACCAAGCCTTCAACACATGAGCCTTTGGAAGACATTCCAGATTCAAATCCCAACCTAATGTTAATGTCTTGTATAACCATGGTACATTTGTCAAAGCTAAAATACTAACATTTATCCAGTATCACAAAGTCTGGGCTTCATTTGTATTTCACCAGTGTGAAATCAGTAAGATGGAAATTTAGGAACATTTTATGAATCGTTCATATAATTTTTAACTTTTTTCTTCTCCTTTGTAGAACTAATGGCTGAAGAATAAATCAACATGGCAACTATGGTTCCACCAGTAAAACTAAAGTGGCTCGAACACCTGAACAGCTCCTGGATTACAGAGGACAGTGAATCTATTGCAACAAGAGAGGGAGTTGCTGTCCTCTATTCTAAACTGGTTAGCAATAAAGAAGTAGTACCTTTGCCTCAACAAGTTTTATGCCTCAAAGGACCACAGTTGCCAGACTTTGAACGTGAGTCTCTTTCAAGTGATGAGCAGGACCATTATTTGGATGCCCTTCTTAGCAGCCAACTAGCACTAGCAAAGATGGTATGTTCAGATTCTCCATTTGCTGGGGCGCTTCGAAAACGACTGCTTGTCCTCCAGCGTGTCTTTTATGCACTTTCTAATAAATACCACGACAAAGGCAAAGTGAAACAGCAGCAGCATTCTCCGGAGAGCAGCTCTGGTTCAGCGGATGTCCATTCTGTTAGTGAACGTCCCCGGTCAAGCACTGATGCACTTATAGAAATGGGTGTTCGAACTGGTCTAAGTTTATTATTTGCACTTCTGAGACAAAGTTGGATGATGCCGGTGTCGGGACCTGGTCTCAGTCTTTGCAACGATGTTATTCATACTGCAATTGAAGTTGTGAGCTCTTTGCCGCCATTATCTTTAGCAAATGAAAGCAAGATTCCTCCTATGGGCTTGGACTGCTTATCACAAGTAACTACATTTCTTAAAGGAGTAACTATTCCCAATTCTGGGGCAGACACTTTAGGTCGTAGATTAGCTTCTGAGTTACTGCTTGGTTTAGCAGCTCAGCGAGGCTCTTTGCGGTACCTTCTTGAATGGATAGAAATGGCTTTGGGGGCTTCAGCGGTTGTAAATACCATGGACAAAAGCAAACTACTATCAAGCCAGGAAGGAATGATCAGCTTTGATTGCTTTATGACTATATTAATGCAGATGAGGCGTTCTTTGGTACGTACTATAAATATCAACTTAAAAATTTGTAATAATTTTTAAAAACTCAACCCAACTTTTAATGTATTAGTGGTAATAGTGAATGATTTGAGAGAGCTGGTATTTGTAGGTTAATTGAAAATTTTAGCTGGGCATGGTGGCACATGTCTGACATCCCATTGCTTGGGAGGCTGAGACAGGAGGGTTGCAGTTTCAAGACCAGTCTTAGCAACTTAGTGTGAGACCTTGTTTCAAAATAAAAAATAAAAAGGGTTGGGGTATAGCTCAGAGGTAGAATGCCCCTGGGTTCAATCCCTAGTTACACACACACACACACCACACTTTATGTACTTCTTGTGAAGAAACTTCTTAATAGGGACAAGTCAATGGTACGGTGTTAAGACAACTGGATCAGGAGTCAGCTTTGTAGTTTTGTTTTTATGACTTCTTTTTATTTGGTACTGGGGATTGAACTCAGGGGCATTCTACTTCTGAGCTAAACCCTCAGCCCTTTTTATTTTTTATTTTGGAGTAGAGTCTTGCTAAGTTTTAGGGTCTCGCTAAGTTGCTGAGGCTGGCCTCCAACCTGTGACCCTCCTGTCTCAGCCTCTCAGATACTGGGATTACAGTCACGTGCCACCACACCTGGCTTGTTTTATGACTTCTTATGTGAATTTGGGAAATTGGTCTAACTGTGTTTTAGTAAATTCATGTGTAAAGTGAGGGACCTTGGCATGAGGGGCATCTCTAATTTCATTCTTCCCAGTTTTTATTCATCACTTACCACATGCTGAGTATCATTCTAGGCCTTGAGGATACAGCCCTGGGGATTTACAGTTTCTGCCTTCATTGACCAGAAGCCTAGTAGGGCAGTTAGACAAATACATAATTTCAGATAGTGAGAACTTCTAAGAAGAAAAATAGGGAAGAGAAGGGAATAGAGAGTGACAGGCTTAGGGCAAAGGGTGGAAGGTGAAAGGCATGCTATTTTATTTAGTTGGTGTGGTCAGGGAAAGACTCTCTGAGTTGTGACATTTGAACAGAGACCTAAATAACAAAAGCTAAGCAAAAGTCTGCAAAAAGAGTATTGTCAGAGGAAATTAATTGCTTGACTATCATAACCTTGTATACCATTTGTGTGTGTGTGTATGTGTGTGTGTGTTACTGAGGATTGAACCCAGGGGTTTTTGCATCTGAGCTACATCCCCAACCCTATTTTATTTTTTATTAATTTTATCATTTTATTTTTATTTTTTTATTTTTTGTGGTACTGGGGATTGAACCCAGGGGCATTCTACCTCCAAGTAAACTCCCAGCCCTATTTTTTTATTCTTTATTTTGAAACAGTGTCTCACTAAGTTGTGGAGGGCCTCACTAAGTAGCTGAGGCTGGCTGTGAACCTGGATCCTCCTGTCTCAGTCTCCCAAGTACTGGGATTACAAGCATGTGCCACCACGCCTGACTTAATTTTATCATTATTATTGTTGTTATTATTATTATTATTATTATTATTATTATTATTATTTGGTACTGGGGATTGAACCGAGGGGCATTTTAACTCCAAACTGCACCCCCAGCCCTTTTTATGTTTTTGTTTTGAAACAGGGCCTCACTAGGTTGCTGCAAGTCTCACTCAAACCTGCAGTCCTTCAGTCTCAGCCTCCCAAGTACTGGGATTACAGGGATGCACCACCACACCTGGCTATGTTTTATTTTGAAACAGAGTCTCCTTAAATTGCCAAGGCTGGGCTCAAACCTGCAATCCTAGCCGGGTGTGGTGGCGCACGCTTGTAATTCCAGTACTTGAGAGGCTGCGACAGGAGGATTGCAGGTTGGTAGCCAGCTATAGCTACTTAGTGAGGCACTGGGATTACAAGCGTGCACCACCAAGCCCGGCTTCACATCTATTTTTCTAATTTTGTTTTCTGATTGTTAATACTTTCTGGTAACCTTGTCATACTTTACTCCATTTCAAATCTGTGATGTCATTTAATGACCTAAGTAATAAATCTATTCATGGTGACACATTAATATTTCTGTGAAAAGTAACTTAATTTCTCATTTTATAGGCTATTTTGCATTGGCTTTGTTACAAGAAAGATATTAACTATTGCACAATATAGTTATGCGATTATATACTTGCCTATGGTGTTTTTCCTTCTTGAACAAAATGCTTTGATAGTTTGAGTTAGAGGCCTCTTCCTACCCTACCCTCTAAAGCCTTGTCCTACAGTATTGCTCCTTAGTAGGAAGGAGGTACTCCAGGAAACTAGACTACTTTCCATAGTATTTGTTTAGTCACATTGTCTTTTAGGATGTTTTGTTGTTGTTGTTGTTTGTTTTTTGTTTTGTGGTACTGCGGATTGAACCCAGGACGTTATGTGTGCTAGGCAAGTGCTCTACCACCAAGCTCTTCCCCCAGCCATCTTAGCATTTTGAAATAAGCTTATATGTATATCTACTAATTCACTGATAGTTAAAATTGTTCTACGAGCTTAATAAGTCTTTATAACAAATATATATACCTACATGTATAATGTGTGTTATTCATTTAATTAACCTATAGTATTCCATCTGTTTCTTTTATTGCTTCTTTCATTTATTGCTCCCCACTACTTGGAATAAGGGAGGAAGAGAACTAACCTTTGCTAGGTGCCCACTACCCACCAGGTGCTTTACATGTACTATTTCATTCAGTTATTATGTTAATCTTGTGGTAGATATTAATTGCCCTCATCTTAAAGATAAAGCAACTGTGTTAATCCAGATACATATCTATTGAGCAACAACACAATGTAACATGCACTCCTGATGTATGCACTTTATAGGCTAGAGACTGTTAAGTAACCCTGACTCCATCTGCAAAGCTCATGTTTTTTTCTGATTATTTTATGCAGTTTTTACCCTGTTTATGTTAAATCATTTTTTCCATACATGCCAACCTTAAAATACATGTAAAATATAATTAATTAATTTTATTGCTGGATTTTCAGTTTTCTCTCCATTTAGTCTCTCATTCCTGGACAAAATACCAAGTACCTCTAGTCAGGAGTCCACTCCTTTCTTCCCTTCAAGGCCATACCCTACAATATAGCAACTTACTGGGCCAAGGATGCCCCACAAAACTAGATTGCTTTCCTCAGAATTTGGGATCTATTCTGGGGAAGAATTTTTGTGTTCAATATAGTTTGGCTCTCCCAAAGTCACCTCAAGCCTACATTAGATAGAATTTTAATTAAATCTGAGATTGGTTTTAGGGGAAAGGAATGGTTATTTAATTGAATTTTGTCTTAGTTATTCACCATTGCACGATGAGTGGTAAGAACCAATGCTCACTCTTGGTCTCTGGAACTCATGTGTTTTACACTTTAGTGTGTAGTCTGAAAACTCAGGAAATATGTAGAACCTCTTCTTTCCTGGTACACTAGACCCCAGCCTGACTTGATTCTCCCTATCTGTGTGTGTGTGTGTGTGTGTGTGTGTGTGTGTGTAGTGCTGAGGATGGAACCCAGGGTCACTCTTTTACTGAGCTACCTCCTTAGCCCTTTTTATTTTCCACACAAGGTCTTGCTAAGTTGCCCACACTCGCCTTGAGCTTGTGGTCCCCTTTCCTAGCCTCCAGAGGAGCTGGTGTTATGTGCATGCACCACTGCACTCAGCAGCCTTGAGCTTCTCTATCCCTGAATGACTGGGACAGGATTTATCTTCAATCTAGAAGTTAGAGGGAGAGGTATGTAACCATCAGTTGAGTATCTGGCACAATGCATAACAAAAATAAGTTCAGTCTATAAATTATATTTATTTGTATGATTTTTAATCTCTGCTACCTACACATATGTGTTTGAGGAGGCACATACAAGTTAACTTAAATTTAAATAGGTATAGGGGAAAACATAAAGGTATTCATATTATAATGTTGGTATATATTTTCAAATTCTAAAAAATAAACCACAGTATAAACTCCTTTGGTCTTTGATGCCACTAGGAGTTTACTGAGCACTGTGTGCCAGACATTGTTCTGTGTTGGGTTAAAAAGATAAATAAGCCTTGTAGCATTCATACTTTTAGATAGCTCACAGTTTATTATTAAAGAGGGAGGCACAGATATTTTAAATTCATGATAACGGGCTGTCTAGTAGAGATCTGCATTGGGAGGAGGTGAATGGGATACAAGAAAGCTGGAGGGTAAAAAGCAGAAAATGCCTTATGGGGGAAAGATTCTTGAAGTTAGTTGAAAGGTAGGAGGAGTTTGCCTGCCAACTTTAAGTGTGTGAGTGGGAGGAGCTAGGAAATTTCACAGATGGAAGGACCAAAATTCACAAAGAAGCTGAGGTATCAGACTGCAAGCCCCTGGATGAATGGGTTAGAAAGAGATGAGATGAGGTGCGAGCTAGGCAGGCACTATATCCCGTGTTATAGGGTTTTGGGACTGATGCCACAGACAGTGGGGAGTCACTGAAGCAATTCTGAGTAAAGCCAGATAACAAGAACATAAGGCAAATAAATGCTATCCAGTCTTATGTCCTTGTCTGAATATCTTAAACAGACCAGTGTGGGGGTAGAGAGGTATGGTGTTCTTTTGGATGGTAGTTATTTAATAGAAAAGTAATTAAATGAATACTTGGGAAACCAAAAATTTATTTTATTTTAATTTCAATTTGAACTATTGAATTTCCTATTATGTATTAATAGTGTTTGAAGTTATACATTTAATGGGCTATATTTTCCAAAATTTAATCTTTTAAAAACGCCTAGTTTTAACTCTTTTATTTATTTATTTTGCAGTACTAGGGATTGAACCCAGGGGCATTCTACCTCCAGACTAGGCCCCCAGCCCTATTTCTTATTCTTTATTTTGAAACAGGGTCTCACTAAGTTGCAGAGGGCCTCACTAAGTAGCTAAGGCTGGCCGCGAACCTGAGATCCTCCCAAGTACTGGTATTACAAGCGTGCGTCACCACGCCCGGCAAGGACAGACTTCTTACCACTCTGGCCAGGGTCGTCATTCAAGCTGGCTGTATTCTGCTTTCCTGTGTCTTTGGGGGCAGGTGGGCAAGGCAACCCTGGGGCAGTAGAGTATTTCTTGGGACCTTATTTACTGGATATTGGTTGCACAAAGAATATATGACTGGCAAAACTCCTCCTCCTTGACCATTTCTGGAACCTTGTGACCCTTGGAGCAATTCACTATTTAATAAGGTAACGAGGTGGATTAGAGCTTAATTTACCCTTTGATTCAATAGCCAGGTCTTTATAACACTTGGATGTAAAAGTTTGTTTACTGACCTGCTGTTAGGATTTGGTCTCAGTGTACATAATATTATATAAATAGTTCTGCAAATAGATGTTGTTTTGTAAAATACTTAATTGATTTTAATACATATGTCTCATTTCTTTCTATACTGTATCCCATAATGTTTAATTTATAGGGTTCATCTGCTGATCGGAGTCAGTGGAGAGAACCAACCAGAACCTCTGATGGTTTATGCTCACTCTACGAGGCAGCATTATGTCTCTTTGAAGAGGTAAGTAATCATCATGGCTTTTGAATTAAAAATTGCTTTCTGATAAATTGCTATAGCATATATTTACCCCTTAAAAACAATCATTTTTTGGGTCTTTGCAAAGGCTCCAAAAGAAAGCTACACCCCTGGTTGTCTCTAGAGAGTGGATCTGAGTTAGGGTAAGGGTAGGAAGGAGATTGAACATGGGGCTTCTTGCATGCTAAGCAAACATTCTACCACTGAGCTACATCCCCAGCCCCTGTCAGTTCCCCCCCCCCAGCCTTTTCTGTCTCTGTCTGTCTGTTTCTCTCTCTTTTTTCCAGAGAGAGAGAGAGAGAGAGAGAGAGAGAGAGAATAGAGGAGGACTGTTATTTCTCCTATAAACCCTATTATAGTAACAGATCTTTAAGTGAGCGATTTTGACCTTCTGGGCTCTACCATTCTCCTTTTGTCTCCAGCAAAATTTTCAAATCTTTGCGTGTCCTCAGAGTTATCCTCATGTTCACTGGAAAATAACACACATATTATCTGTTGTTCTGCATTGTGTTTAAAGGTTCTGACTAAAAGTATTCTATCTCCTCCCATTTAATGTGTTGGCAAACTAATATATCAATATTTTAAGATTCTTCTTGTATTATTTTGCTTTATTATGCAAAAAACCCTAAACGGCAGACAACAAATTGACAATAGCTGTAGTCAGAGTTAGTATTTTTATTGTATTGAGAGTTCATATAAATCAATTAAAAAGCCCATTAAGTCCTAATAAATAAAGGGCAAAAGTAGTTCCCTTCACAAAATGAGCTAAACAAATCGATGGGAAAATGTTAGCTTTGATAATAAGGAAATATGAAGTTAAAATAATGGCATCTTCCTTTTCCTCCCACTTATTTTTGTAGGAAAAAAAAAGCATAATACCCATTATTGGTATGGATGTAGTGAGACTAGTACACTCATGTAGACCCATTCCTTGGTTAGGCAACTAGGATGGCCACCTTGGATCCTGTGCTTTTTTTTTAATTGAAATTTATTTATTTTATTGGTGCATTGCAATTATACATCATAGTGAGGTGCAGTGTGTTAAAAACACACACACACAGCTCTTTGCGTACTTTCCTCCACATCCCACTCTGCTCCCCCCTCCCTCCCGACAAGAGTTAGATTGGTAATAATACCTTCAAGCCAGGCATGGTGGCACAGTCCTGTAATCCTAGTACTTGGGAGGCTGAGACAGGAGGATCATAGGTTTGAGGACAGCAAGTAGTGAGACTCCTATCAGCCTAGTGAGACCCTGTTTCAAAATAAAAATAAAATAGGGCTGGGGGTGTAGCTTGGAGGTAGAATGCCCAAGGGCTCAATCCCCAGTTCGCCCCCTCCACACAAAATAATACCTTCACATATTTCCACAGTATTATTTGAACTGTTTTCTTCCCCCAGTCCTCCTCCTTCCCTTCCCTCTTGCCCCTAACCCCCTTCAAGTACTCTGTTGGTTTATCTTTGCATTATTTAAAGCCCCTTATGTCTCCTATGTTCTCTTTAGCTTCCACAAATGAGAGAACACATACAACCCTTGACTTTCTGAGACTGACTAATCTCACTTAGCATAATATTCTCCAGTTCCATCCATTTTCCTACAAATGACATGTTTGTTCTTCTTTATGGCTGAGTAAAATTCCATTGTGTGTATATATACCACATTTTCTTTATCCATTCATCTGTTGGCTTACACCTGGGTTGGTTCCATAATTTGGCTATTGTGAATTAGGCTGCTATAAACATGACCTGTGCTTTTGATGAGGAGCCTAGATTTTTAAAAAGCATTGAAAATGGCAATAGACTTTACCATTATGTTCAACACAAATGGGAAATAAGCCATGATTTTTATTTTATATATATGTACATATGTGTGTATTGAATTGCTCTGGGCCTTCACCGTTTTTAGGATAGCCCTCCTTTCATACATTGCTAGTGACATAATATAGCACTGTTAGAAACAGATTCTAGGGGAGCTGCAAATAAAAACTCATGCAATCAAAAGTAACTTGGCAAGGCAATTTACTTCTGCAGAAGGATGTGCAACCAAAAAGTATGATAAGCAAGCACTGAGCAGGCAGTCCTCTAGGTTTTTATTCCTAACGTGATCCTGCCCCTTGCCCTGATAGGTGAGGGCTTGGGTTCACAACATTTCAGATGACTATTTTCTAAGTCAAGACAGGAATTCTGAAACAAAGTTTGCCAAAGAAAGTACAACTCTGCAGTGATTGGCTTATTTTGATGACAGGCAACAGTTTTGAAACAAATTTTAATATTCTGGAAGATCACTGGTCAACTAAAGCTCATATGAGCTAAGATGGCTGACACTCAGGAATACTCCAGGAGTAGAGCATACAGACACATGTACACAGTTACAAAATGAATGCCTAAGCTACAGTTACAAAACGGAAAATAGTACACTTCTATATAATTTTGCTACTTTGATAAAGAAGATTATTTTTATTCCTTACAGCACCATTTTGGAAAGCAATTTGGTATAGTATGTTTGAAGAATCTTAAGATTGTATTGTCCCTTTTTTTTCTTTTTGCATATTGTAATCCTATTTTTGAGGTTCTCTACTAATGTAGTAATAAAAAATATAGTAACAACTGTATTCTTAAAAATGGCCTATATAACACAGAAGTAGAAAGAATCTAAATGTTCTGTTAAAGAAAAGTGGTTAGCCAGGCGTGGTGGCGCATGCTTGTAATCCCAGTATTTGGGAGGCGGAGACTGGACGATCCGGGTTCACAGCCAGCCTCAGCTACTTAGTGAGGCCCTCCACAATTTTGTGAGACCCAGTTTCAAAATAAAGGATAAAAAATAGGGCTGGGGGTCTAGCTTGGAGGTAGAATGCTCCTGGGTTCAATCCCCAGTACTGCGCAAAAAAAAAAAAGAACATGTATATGAGAAAGATAATATTTGTTGTATTAAGGCAATACAATTATCAGTGGCATTTTTACTTTGTTTTTTAAACTTTGTTTCCATAATGCAATAATAAAATTTTTCTTCAAAAAGGCTTGTGTCTTCCCTTCTCATTTTTGCTTCTATATCTTCTAGTGATTTATTCAGTACAAGTAAATATTATAGCTATCTATATTAAATACTAGATGTCTTCTTAATTTGAGCAGTTGAAAGTATTAGAGGATGTGTATAAAATATCTAGATTAAAAATGACTTGATTACTTTTTTGTATATTTTTAAATTTTAATAGGTTTGTAGAATGGCTTCTGATTACTCAAGAACATGTGCTAGCCCAGATAGCCTTCAGACTGGTGATGCTCCCATTGTCTCCGAAACCTGTGAAGTTTATGTTTGGGGGAGCAACAGCAGCCATCAGTTGGTAGAAGGCACACAGGAAAAAATACTACAACCCAAATTGGCTCCTAGTTTCTCTGATGCTCAGACTGTAAGTTTTGTTTATAACTTACAAATTGTAAATTGGTAGATAATGAGGGGTATAGTCATACTTATTTGCTTTAAATAATGTTAAGAGTATTTTTTTTATTTTTATTTTTTGGTGGTATTGGGGATTGAACCCAGGGGCATTCTACCTCCAACCTACACCACCAGACTGATTTTATTTTTTATTTGGAAACAGGGTCTCACTAAGTTGAGGAGGGCCTCAATAAGTTGCCAAGGTTGGCGGTGAACCTGTGATCCTCCTGTCTCAGTCTCCCAAGAACTGGGATTACCGGCATGTGCCACTGCACCCGGCTTAAGAGTATTTTTTAAATGAGTGAACGTTCTTGATTGTTTCTTATCTATGTTTCTTTATTACATGGCATCAGTTTTTCATTTTAATAGAAAAATGAATTTTTGGTCCCCCATATCCCTGATAACATTTGCAAGTTTAGGAGTGGCAGTAGATTTTACCATTATATTCAGTACAAATGGCAAATAGACTAAATAAAAACTGGAATTTTTCCTTTCCCAGATTGGCATTTCATTTTCTTATTATGATCACTTTTGTAGCCCAAGCTAGAGAACCTTCTATATTATTATTTTCATTAAAATGTATTTTTTTCCAAATGGCTGTAGAGTATGTTTTATATGGTTCTTACCATAATGGACCCTAAGGAATTTGGGGGGAAAATTTTATTTCCTTTCCTTCCTTAATTATGAGGAAGCCAAAACATTTTACTTTGTTGTTTCATTCAGTCATAACTTACTAGATAGATAACTTGAAGAGATAATATATACATGAATTTGAGCTAAGTGATGAATATTCCATTAATGTTTTCTTAATTTTATATTTACTCCTTCATCTTTATGGAGAACCATGCCATATACTGCTTTAAAAGACTTCCTTTAAACCTCTCTGATAAAACTGACCTTAAATATTACACAGTGATTCTCACAGAAGTATTTCATATTTATGATTCTGTTTATTTGTTTGTAGATCGAAGCTGGACAATACTGCACTTTTGTCATTTCTACGGATGGTTCTGTCAGAGCTTGTGGTAAAGGCAGCTATGGGAGACTGGGCCTTGGAGATTCCAATAATCAGTCTACTTTAAAAAAGTTAACATTTGAGCCTCACAGGTCCATTAAGAAGGTTTCATCTTCTAAAGGATCTGATGGTCACACTTTAGCTTTTACGACAGAAGGAGAAGTCTTCAGTTGGGGAGATGGTGATTATGGGAAACTGGGACATGGAAATAGTTCAACACAAAAATATCCCAAGCTTATTCAGGGCCCTCTGCAAGGAAAGGTTTGTGCTTTCTTTTTGGATTTGAAAGTAATTAGATACAGTGGTATTATAATGAACAATATATTTATGCAGTTGTGCCACCCCTTCCCCCCATTTGGTTTAACTTTTTATATTTTCTTTACAGCTTGCAGAACACTTTTGCATGAATTATTCGATTTTAATTCTTTATAAATGCTTATTTTATATTATTTTGAGACGGGATCTTGCTATGTTGCCCAGGCTGGCCTTGAACTCCTGGACTCAAGACATCCTCCTGCCTTAGCCTCCAGAATAGCTGGGACTACAGGCATGTACCACTGTACCTGGTTCAGTTTTAATTCTTATATTCTCATAAGAATAGTACTTACTCTTGTGAGGTAGTTTCCCCTATTTCACAGATAAGGAAACAGAATCATTCATTCAAAATACTTAGTATCTTCCCAGTGTTAGGCAGTGTTGTAGACATTAGATATATAGCAATGAGTATGACAGATAAGATCTCTGCTCTCATAGAGCTTTAATTTTCATAGTAGAGATAAAAAAATAATTTCAGGTAATGTTAAAGGAAAAAATTGAATACTGTAATAGAGACTAACTTGGGCTGGATATGATATTAGATAATGGTGTCAGTGGATGCTCTTGGAGGAGGTGGCATTTTAACAGGCCTGAGTGATGAAGCATGTAGAGTGGTTAAGTAATTGCTTTGGGTTCTCACAAAAAATTAGTACTATTAGAAACTGAACCTAGATCTCTTCGTTTTATTTTTATTTTACTTTTCTTTGTAGAGGTGAACTTATACCACTTTAAAGAAGACAAAGTTATATACAATTATATGGGTTTCTTCATTTTAAGATTGCATACTTTCCATGAAAGTTTTATGTAAAAATTTTTGTAAACCCTAAATTTTAATTTTATACCCAAATTACAAGTGAGGCACTTTTCCTTCATGAGAGGTTTTCTGACAGTTTGCTATCAAATGATTTCACTCTGTTACAGCTTGCAATATTTTAACTTACACATGAACCCCAACGCATATTTAACTTTGTAAACATCAGAGATGCTAGGTGTGGTGGCGCACACTTGTAATCCCAGTACTTGGGAGGCTGAGACAGGAGGATCCAGGTTCATGGTCAGCCTCAGCTACTTAGTGAGGCCCTCTGCAACTTAGTGAGACCCTGTTTCAAAATAAAGAATAAAAAATAGGGCTGGGGGTGTAGCTCGGAGGTAGAATGCCCCTGGGTTCAATCCCCAGTACCGCAAAAAAAAAAAAAAAAATCAGAGACTACTTGGTAAAAGTTGAATATGTGGCTCTATGAAACTTCAGATAAATAGTATTTGAAATTGTATTTTCCTATTCTTTCTAATACTTCCTTTCTTCATTAATTCCATCTTATATTCCTTTGAATGTCCCATTTTTATAATGGAAACATTGCCAGTGTTTCCAGTATAGTATGAGCATCATGAAAGGGGAAAAATCACAAAATTTTAAATTAATTTATAGATAAAATTTCAGAAGTTCCTAGCACAGTAGCTAGAATGTATTAGTTACTCAGTATTTTACATTGTATCTCACATTTGAATTTCTTAAAGTGAGTTCTAGTTTTTGGAGATTCAAAAGATGTTGAACAATTGGTGCAGACATTTTTTTCTGGTTGTCTTTTTTTAGTAGCCAATGATTTTGATTAGTGTTAGAAGGTATAAATGATACCTAAATCATATTGCTATATATCCTATCTCCCTGATTCTACTAATCAATTATATAGCTACTTGAGGGTAAAGAGCTATGTCAGGAATTTAATTAATGTAAATTTATATATTGCTTTTGATCTTCTATACTGGTAATAGTTAATATCTTTTTGAGAGTTATCCTTATCATGTAATGACTTTTTCTTGATCTGCCAGGGCTAGAGGTTTTATATTTTAAAAATTGTCATTGTTCCATGGGTGTTATGCTGTCTCTCTTTGAGTAGACTTGATTAATGATATAGTATTCCTGCATGTGATTAGACTAATGTCTTCAGGGCCCTGCTAGCCTTTATAATGACTGGGTGAATTGAGAAGAATTGTCCTTGCCTTTGGGTAGAAACAAGGATTCATGGCTTGGCAAGTAGAGCATAGGCACTTACTTGGCCCTTGTCCTGAGTACAACCTCCACATCTGTGGGTGGCAATTACTGCAAGAGTTGTGAATATTAATATCTCCAAAGTCTCCGTGTATAGCATAAAATACAGACCGTTTTTGCATCTATGTGCTGATCATATTCACTTGCATGCAACGCAGGTGGTTGTTTGTGTGTCAGCTGGATACAGACATAGTGCTGCTGTTACAGAAGATGGTGAATTATATACATGGGGTGAAGGAGACTTTGGAAGATTAGGTAAGATTTTTAAAAAATTGAAGTCATATTCACAAAAAGTAGAATGATTATGGTTACTGAGAAGCCACGGGAGTAGGTTTAATAGTCCATTTATTTTATTAGTTTTAAGCTCAGAGGAAGATAATTTTTTATAGCTAATTCTTAGATTCTGGTGCTGCTATTTAAGATGTAATTAAATCTAGCAAGTATTTACCAAGTTCCTATCATGACCAGGCTCTGTAGGGTTTCAGGGATAAACATACCATCATAAACTGGGCGTGGTGGCGCACACTTGTAATCCCAGTACTTGGGAGGCTGAGACCGGAGGATCGCAGGTTCGCGGCCAGCCTCAGCTACTTAGTGAGGCCCTCAGCAACTTAGTGAGACCCTGTTTCAAAATAAAGAACAAAGAATAGGGCTGGGGGTGGAGCTCAGAGGTGGAATGCCCCTGGGTTCAATCCCCAGTACCGCAAAAAAAAAAAAAATACCATCATGATCCTGAAGTTTATAGTTTATTGGAAGTGAAAACCAGTTTATATGAGCATGATACAAGACAGAATAAGGTACGTACTGTGACAGGGGTATGAATAGAATGTTAATGCTTCATTGAAGTGCCTGGAGGCCCTAGTTTGGGGATATCCTAAAAGACCAGTTGAGAAGATATTATAAAGGATTCTGTTTTTCACATTTAATTGCACTTAAAAAATAACTTGTAATGTTTATTTTACTTGTGAAGTGATGGCCTAGAGAAAAAGAATTAACATTGTTTCTTTGTTGTTGTGTGTTTTATCCAAGGTCACGGTGACAGTAATAGCCGTAACATTCCAACATTAGTAAAGGACATTAGCAATGTAGGAGAGGTTTCTTGTGGCAGCTCACATACTATTGCTTTGTCTAAAGATGGGAGAACTGTATGGTCTTTTGGAGGAGGAGACAATGGTATGTAAAATTATTTATTGGTAGCTTTGGCTTTTTTTCTCTAGTTTTTTTTAATTTGTTTTTCTGTTATACATACCTAGTGTAGAAAAGCTCCAAAGAATAGTAGTAGAATATTCTTTATATTTATATAAATTATATATAAATTTGTATAAATTTATATGCTTTAACCATTGCTAACACTTTGATAGATAGACTTCTAAATATATATACATATATATGCATTTATACAGATATTTACATTTCTATAGATGTCTTTTTAAAAACTAAAGTAAGCTGGACATGATGGTACATGCCTATAATCCCAGTACTTGGGAGGCTGAGAGGAGGATTGTAGGTCGAAGGACAACCTCAGCAAAGTAGCCAGGCTCTTAGCAACTTAGAAAGACCCTGTTTCAAAATAAAAAAAAAATTTAAAAGGGCTGGGATGTAGCTCAGAGGTAGAATGCCCCTGGGTTCAATTCCCAGTACCATACAAACAAAAAAACAAACAGTAGATCTATATATTCCATAGATATTATAACCTGCTGGTTTTAATCTAACAGTATTTTATTCTCTTTTCTGTATCAATGTGACTACCATTTTTTTTAAAAAGGCTCAAAGTATTCTTTCATGTGTATGTAGTATAATTTATAAAACCAGTTTCTTGTTGTTGAGTACCTAGATGGTTTCCAAAATTTTCAGTATTAAAAATAACACTTCAATGAATGACTAAATCTTTGTTCACTTTAACTTTAAAACTAATTCAGTATTGAAAATGGTATCATTTAATTTGTATTTCCCTGATTTCTAATGAGGTTGGATTTATATGTTGGCCATGTGAGTGATTTGTCAAGTTTTCTATTTCATGATCTCTTGACTTTTTCTGTTGTTGTTACTGGAGTTGAACCAAGGGGAATTCTACCTCTGAGTTACATCCCTAGTCCTTTTTATTTTTTATTTGTTTATTTTTTTGTGGTACTGGGAATGGAACCCAGGGGCATTCTACCTCCGAGCTACACCCCCAGCCCTATTTTATTCTTTTATTTTGAAACAGGGTCTCACTAAGTTGAGGAGGGCCTCAATAAGTTTCTGAAGCTGGCTGCGAATCTGTGATCCTCCTGTCTCAGCCCCCCAAGTACTGGGATTACAGATGTGTGCCACCATGTCTGGCTGTTTTTTATTTTGAAATAGGATCTTGCTGAGTTGCTGAGATAGGCCTTGAACCTCTGATTCTCCTGTCTCAGTGTCCCAAGTGCTGGAATTACAGGCATGCACCACCATGCCTGGCTTGACTATTTTTTTAAGACTTAAAAAATCACATGAATATACATTCTTGTCTAGAATTTATTATGCTGACACATTTAAAGTTAGAAATATGGCCATTTAAAGGGGAGAAAGAAAGAAAATAATTTCTCATGTGTCTTCAAAGTGACTTTTATTGCTTGAGATTAAAATACAAAAGATTATTGTTCATTGTTAACTTTTATAACAAAAGTAGTCATTTGTTAACATCCTCTGTTATCAGAAACTTATTAGAGCACTTTATCAACTTTAGTACATATAAAAAGAATAGAGGTTCATTAAAACAAGTAAATTGTTTAACTTGAATGTGTTTGCTTTTATAGGCAAACTTGGCCATGGTGATACCAACAGAGTGTATAAACCTAAAGTCATTGAAGCTTTACAAGGAATGTTCATTCGCAAAGTTTGTGCTGGGAGCCAATCTTCACTTGCTTTGACTTCAACAGGGCAGGTAGGAGTAAAGGATGAGCATAAAAGAGAGTATTTCAGAGGACTAGGTGACTAAACATAAATCATTGTAATTAAAACTTGAAATTAAAAAAAATGCATTTTTAGACAACATACTGAAAAGAAACATTTCCTCCTGTTTAGAGTATGTGAGAAGGAACCAGGTGACCCAGATACATTTTCCTTCAGTTCTCTGTTCTTCATATTTAGCTGATTTTATAAGATTGTTTAGTACTCAGCACCCCTTAAATCTTTCCCCCCAAATCATGCATAATTGGGGAAAGCAAGACTAGATCTTGATGAAACCAGTGATATGAACTAAAAAGGCAGAAAGGTGACTAAAGAAAAAAAAAGAAAGTCAAGAGAACTCTTTCATATGGAAAATAACCTGAGGGGTTAAGTGTTTTTGAGGAACAGGATTAGTTAGGCTTAGGATAGTCAGGATCTTACCATCCCTTTAAAGTTTTTGAACTTTTAAATGTGTGTATTGATTGTTCCCTATTTGTGATAGACTGATAATAATTGCTCCCTTGTCCATCAGTTATGGCAGTGAAAAAATGAGCCAACCACTATTTTCTCACATATATGAACCCATTATGTGCTAGGCAATGATAGAGAAATGTTCTGTAATTCAAGGCAGGTGAGCAGCAAAACTGAAATTTTATGTAATTTAGTTTTTTTTTTTGAGAGACTGGAATGCCTGTGTCTTAAAAAATCTAACTCAAGCTATTCATCGCCTTGTATTTCACAACATTAGTAGTTTGCTACATTAAAAACTTCTCTTTTACATATTCCCTTCTATGGATTTTGTAGTAAGAATCCATGAATTGAAGTCAGAAGATCACTTATTTGATGTATAGCCACAGGCAAATCACAGACCACCGTTGAGCATCATATACTTTTTTTATGAGAGGGAAAATAATTTCTTTGCTTACAAATGGTCATGTAACTTAATTATTTGAATTGAAAGTTCCTATAAATTATCAAGTACAATTTAACTGTTGGTGGTAAATAATGAAAAGTAAGTTCAGTACATTGAAAATTACTTGCTATATAGAATAGTTTTGTCATGAGTACATTATGTGAAATCAAATATATATGTTTGGAAGAAAATAAAGCGAGAGAGCAAGAAATACTTTAAATTGATGAGTGTTTCTTTTTACTATTGTACTTCTTGAGCATGAGGTGAAGATCAGCATTTGCTTTTACTCCAGTCTGTCTCAGTCCCATCAGGCCTTTTATCACTTAACTTCCTGGCTTACTAAGGGTAATTCTTATGTTTAAAGACAGGGCATATATTTTTAATGCAGTATGATCTGATCCCCAAATACAGGACAAGTATTCTTTATTTGGTGCTCAACTCAAGGAGCACTGTAAGGGAAAACTCCAGACATAAGGGCCTTACTGAGTGACACTACTATATTATACTTTATGAGTGATTTCGATTTTCAGTGATTATTTTGTCTTTAGTTCCTAACTTCTCCTAAAATAGGCTTGACTGTATTGGAATTTTGTTGCATTCTATACTTGTCTTAACCCATTAAGTGCCAATTTTTCAGTTCTGCAAATATTCCAATGAAATTGACAAAGATATATTAAAGTAGGTTAGAAGTCATAAACTAGAGCTTATATATTATTATATTAGTTAATATATTATAATTATTATACTTGGATTATTACAAGGTTATATACCATATATAGTTATATTATATATAATATAATCCTGGTCTCGAACCTGCGATCCTGACAGCCTCCCAAGTACTGAGATTATAAGCATGTGCTACCATGCCCAGCTTTATATGATCTCATCAAAACCCATTGAAGATAAAAATGTATTCAGTTAACTAATCGTTTTGGTTTTGTTCATTTTGGGTTGTCAAGTTGACAGTCATACTTTTATCTTCCTGTTTTCTTCATGTAACCTCTTCCCCAATCATCTTAAGTCATTCAGTGATTATTCTGGTATTAATTAGAAAAAGTGAAGATATTTGAGGGAAACAATGTTGACTACTACTTCACATGACCCTCCTTTAAAAAATTCAAGTTAGCCAGGAATGGTGGCATGTGCTTGTAAGACCCTGTTTCAAAATAAAGAACAAAAAATAGGGCTGGGGGTGTAGTGTGTGTGTGTGTGTGTGTGTGTGTGTGTGTGTGTGTGTGTGTGTGTTTTACTGGGGATTGAACTCAGGAGGTTCTACCTCTGAGCTGTACCCCCAGCCTTATTTTATTTTTTATTTTGAAACAGGATCTCAACAAGTTGCCAAGTCAGGCCTCAAACCTGCAATTCTCCTGTCTCAGCCTCCCAAGTACTAGAATTACAGGTGTACACCATCATTCCTGGCTCAATGTATAGTTTTAAACTAAATCCTAAACATGACTTTTGTGATTTATATGATCACAACTTAGTCTAATCTTGGTCTCATCTGCAGAGTAAGAAACATGTAAGGAGAAGTTTTAAGACAGCATTTCTAAAGCTAAATCTTCCAATTCTAAGAATGGGCAAGTATAACATAAGCCCACTGGTAATAGCTTTAGCAGAATCTTAGATCTTTCCATTTTTTCTGTGACCACTCTTTTTCAACCCAACCACCTGTCTGCCTGCACAATGAATGTTTAAAAATAGCAAAATATGCCAGGTATGGTGGTGCAAGCTTGTAATCCCAGTACTTGGGAGGCTGAGACCGGAGGATCGCAGGTTCGCGGCCAGCCTCAGCTACTTAGTGAGGCCCTCCGTAACTTAGTGAAACCCTGTTTCAAAATAAAGAATAAAAAATAGGGCTGGGGGTGTAGCTCAGAGGTAGAATGCCTCTGGGTTCAATCTCCAGTACCACAAAAAAAAGCATGATAAGTGACTGTAACCATGTTTAAAATGATAGAAACGTTAAATTTTATTTTGACATCAGTAACTTAGTATTTTGTTGCACTGTTGTTTGATGGATGATGTTTATTCCTAAACAATTTAAGTTGGCTTACCTGAGGTATATTTCTGCTTTTCAGGTCTATGCTTGGGGCTGTGGGGCTTGTCTAGGTTGTGGTTCTTCAGAAGCTACTGCTTTGAGACCCAAGCTCATTGAAGAACTGGCTGCCACAAGAATAGTTGATATTTCTATTGGAGACAGTCATTGTTTGGCTCTTTCTCATGGTAAATGCATTTGTTTTAAAGAAATAGTATTATTTTTATTATTTTTAAAATATATTTAAATTTGGCTTTTCTTTTGTATTTTATGTTTTGTTTTTAGATAATGAAGTTTATGCCTGGGGCAACAACTCAATGGGGCAGTGTGGCCAAGGAAATTCCACAGGTCCTATTACTAAACCAAAGAAAGTGAGTGGCTTAGATGGCATAGCTATTCAGCAGATCTCAGCTGGAACATCACATAGTCTGGCATGGACTGCTCTCCCTAGGGACAGGTAAACGTGCTTATGTTAAAAATTTTTTGTGTTTTAATAACAATAGAAACATCAGTAAAAGCAGAAATAAGTATTTTGTTTATAAAATGCTCTTCTAAACAATTCTTTTTTTTTTTGCGGTACCGGGGATTGAACCCAGGGGCGTAGTTCTACCTCCACACTACACCCCCGGCCCTATTTTTTTATACTTTATTTTGAAACTGGGTCTCATGAAGTTGCGGAGGGCCTCACTAAGTAGAGAGAGAGATAGACAGATGGGGGGAGAGAGAGAGAGAGAGAGAGAGAGAGAGCTGAGGCTGGCCGCGAACCCGGATCCTCTGGTCTCCGCCTCCCAAAGTACTGGGATTACAAGCGTGCGCCACCATGCCCGGCCCTTCTAAACAATTCTGATATATATATATATTTTTTACTAGCATAGAAATGACACTGAGATTCCTTTTTATGTGAATATTGAAGTTAAGACACTTTTCTAATTGTGATCTCTTCTCTCCCCACTCAGTACTTGGGATTGAACTCAGGGGTGCTCTACCACTGAGCTGCATCCCCATCCCTTTGTGTGTGTGTGTGTGTGTGTGTGTGTGTGTGTGTGTGTGTGTGACAGAGTCTCACTTAATTTGCCCAGGCTGGCCTCAAACTTGTGATTTTCCTGCCTCAGCCACCAAGTGGCAGGGATTACAAGTATGCTCTGTGGCACTCAATTATT
>PVJS01009656.1:37618-49931 GCA_004027185.1 Glis glis
CCCCCCCCCCACCTGCTGCAAAACAGTGGCCAGACTTTTAATTTTTTTTTTTGCGGTACCGGGGATTGAACGCAGGGACGTTCTACCTCCACGCTATGCCCCCGGCCCTATTTTTTATACTTTATTTTGAGATGGGGTCTCACGAAGTTGCGGAAGGCCTCACTAAGTAGAGAGAGAGAGAGAGAGAGAGAGACAGGGAAAGAGAGAAAGAGAGAGAGAGAGAGAGAGAGAGAGAGAGCGAGCACGTGCAGAGGGCCTCACTAAGGGGGGAGAGAGAGAGAGAGATTACAAGCGTGTGCCACCACGCCCGGCTCAGACTTTTAAATTAATGAGGCTATTTTTTGCAGAAATTTACCTTTTTCCTAAAATGATAGCCATATCTCCTAAACGAATTAATTGATGATTTTTAAGCCAATAGTAAGAGCTTGAATTTTAAGGAATATTTGGGTTATTTCAGATACTTATGGGTGCATATTGACTGATTTACAACTTAGAGTGTACATTCAGAGGGGATTTATTATGATACTCTAACCAATTGAAAGTACTTACAGATAATTATGTCTTCTAAAACAAAAGCCAAAAAAGTTGACTATACATAATTTACTCTTAGTAAATTATTCAACTTTCAACTTCATATATAATATTGTAGTCTTCCAAGAGCTTGAAAAATCTTCATAAGAGGCTTCAAAAGTTTTTTTTTGTTGTACTGGGGTTTGAACCCAGGGGCATTCTACTCCTGAGCTACACCCCTAGCCATATTCATTTTTTATTTTGAAACAGGGTCTAAGTTGCAGAGGACCTCACTAAGTTGCTAAGGCTGGTTAGGAACCTGCGATCCTCCTGTCTGAGCTTCCCAAGTACTGAGATTACAAGCGTGGTCCACAATGCCCGGCTTCAAAAGTTCTTTTAAAAAACAGATTTCAAGCCGGGCGTCCTGTAATCCCAGTACTTAGGAGATTGAGACAGGGAGAATCAAGGTTTGAGGATAGCCTTAGCAATAGAGTAGCAATAGAATAGGGTCTCAGCAATCTAGTGAGACCTTACTTCAAAACAAAAATTAAAAAGGGCTGGGGGTGTAGCTCAGAGGTTGAATGCCCCTGCGTTCAATTTCCAATACCACACACACACAAAAATTCAGTATGTCATTCTGTAGAGTCAGGCTGATTTTCTTTTTATGAAATATATATTTTATAGACACTTAGAACCAGAATTTAGTAGATCACGTGGCTCAGCCCTTTGCTTTCAGATGAGTGGGTATACAAACCTTCCAGCATAGGTAGTGGTGATATTTCTTCTTAACGATGGCAAATTCTTGGTTTTCTTTGGTTGTTAAAATGAAGGATTTTATCACCTTTATAATCAGAAGGTTTTCTATGTCTCTTGTTTAAATCTCTCAGCTTTACCGTTTTGATTTTTCATTTTTGATCCATGTATGGAAATTTCATTTTAAGGCTCTTTCATGATTTTCTTATATTTCCTTCTAGACAAGTTGTTGCATGGCATCGACCTTATTGTGTAGATCTTGAAGAGAGTACCTTCTCACACCTGCGTTCTTTTCTTGAGAGATACTGTGATAAAATAAACAGTGAGATTCCCCCACTCCCTTTCCCTTCATCAAGGTATGTTATAGATATATATGTGCGTTGTGTATGTTTGTGTGTGAATGTGTATTACTTTTTGAAATTTGACTTACTATTTCTTGTTTCCCCCCAATCTATATAAAATTCCTTATAAGCTAGAAAAGAGCTAAACTTAATATTCTTAATAACTTTTTAAACTAAAAATTATCCATAATTTCACAAATCACATTTTAAAAATTACTGTTGGTCATGATGACAAAATTTTCAAAGAGAAAAAATGTTACCCAAATTGGATAGCATACAGACTTTTATGTTCCAAAAACTGACAGCTCTTTATTTGGTTTCAGGGAACACCACAATTTCCTCAAGCTGTGCCTGAAGCTGCTTTCAAATCACCTTGCTCTTGCACTTGCAGGAGGGGTAGCTACCAGCATTCTTGGGAGGCAGGCAGGTCCACTTCGAAATTTGCTCTTTAGACTGATGGACTCAACTGTTCCAGATGAAATCCAAGAGGTAAGAGAATAGGAGTCGTGAATCTATAACTGAAGCTACATCTTTCCCTGAAATTTTAGGTATGTGATGTGTACAACTATACTTTGGACAAGTTCAGTTGCGTGTTCTTGCTCTTACTCCTATTTTCTTGATGGGAATAGTTATTTTTGGTTAATTCATTCTTTAACACAGGCCAGATTGCTATCTCTGAAAAATCTTTCAGTCCTTGCCCTCTGACAAGGTTGGGTTTCTCTCACTTATATTCTCTTTGCACCATATTGTATTATAGCTGCTTATTTATAAATGCATTTCTCTTTTTCATCACAAGGTGGATTTCTGAGGGTAATAACCCAGTTTTTTTTTTTTTTTGGTGCTGGGGATTGAACCCAGGGGCATTCTACCTCTGAGCTACACCCCCAGTCCTATTTTATTTTCAAACAGGGTCTCACTTAGTTGCAGAGGTCCTGACTAAGTTGCTGAAGCTGGCTGCGAACCTGCAATCCTCCTGTCTCAGCCTCCCAAGTACTGGGATTACAAGCGTGCACCACCACGCTCAGAAAGAACCAGTTTTATTTATTTTTGTATTCTAAGCACCTAGTGCATGGCTTGGTCAATAGTGGTAACTGAGAAAGTGGACTGGGTCCTCTACTAGAATCCCAGTCAGAGCTAGGAGATAAAGGTTGGCTTCAGGAGGAATAGTGGCTACAATAGAACAGTGATTATATATAAGGAAAGATACTTTGAAAAACCTTTTTCAATATGTGGTATAATAGTAATTTTGGAGAACTTAATCTTATTGTATAAAACAAAATAAAATTCTCTCTGGCAGGTAAGGATAGAATAATGCACAGTAATTTTTAGACAGTGCACACCTTTTTCTATTTCTTTTTAATCTGTGGTTGTTCCGGTTATAATTCTCACAGCCATAATCTAAAGACCTGACCATGTAATTTAGAGGAAAGATTTATTTTCTTATGGTTGGGTTCAGTCCATGTGAGGCTGGGGACCACAAATCTCAGGGCATGGTGGCAGGAGGCGGAGGAAGGGAAGCACATGGGCTATACTACTCACATCATGGAGGCTGGAAGCAAGAGTGAGAGAGCAGAGGGAGGAGGAACCAAATATAATCCCCAAGGCCACATTCCCTGCGACCCACCTTCAGCCACACCCTACTGGCCTCCTGGGTACCAACCACCCAGGTTAATCTGTTACAATGGATTTATCCACTGCTGGGATTACAAGCCTCAAGACTTGATTACATCAACTCCAAATGCCAATTTATGAGCTTTTCAAGGGGCCATTCTATATATCTCACTGTAACAGTGGTACTGAGGTTTGAACCCATTCGCATCCTAACTCTGAGCTACACCCTCAGCCCTATTTTATTTTGAAACAGGGTCTCACTAAGTTGTGGAGGGCCTCATTAAATTGCTGGGGCTGACTATGAACCTGTGATCCTCCTGTCTCAGCCTCCCAAGTACTGGGATTACAGTCATGTGCCACCATGCCCAGCTAGACAGTACACTCATAAATAACCAATGGGCCAAAGAAAAGATCACAGTAAAAATTAAAACATACTTTGAATGAAATGAAAATAAAAACAAAACATACTAAAATTTGTAGAATGCAACAAAATCTGTTTATAGGAAAATTTATAGCTGTAAATGCCTATGTTTAAGAATAGTATAGATCTTGGTGGGCGTGGTGGTGCACGCTTGTAATCCCAGTATTTCAGAGGCTGAGACCAGAGGATCCGGGTTTGGCGGCCAGCCTCAGCTACTTAGTGAGGCTTTCTGCAACTTAGTGAGACCCTGTTTCAAAATAAAGAATAAAAAATAGGGCTGGGGGTATAGCTTGGAGGTAGAATGCCCCTGGGTTCAATCCCTAGTAACACACACAAAAAAAAGTAGTATAGATCTCAAGTCAATAATTTAATCTTTTACATTAAGAAATTTGAAAAAGTAGAACCAAAGCGAGTAAAGAAAAGGGAAATAATGTAGATTAGAGTGAAATTAAAGAAAAAAAGTATAACAAAACAGTTTGAAAAATCATTGAAACGAAATATCCATTGTTTGCAAAGATTAACAAAATATATAAACCTCTAGCTTGACTAACAAAGAAAAAAGGAGAGTGGACTTAAATTACTCAAATCTGAAACCCTACAGAAATAAAAGAGGATTATAAGAGAATACAAATTAAAACTGGGCGTGGTGCTGCACGCTTGTAATCCCAGTACTTCCTGAGACAGGAAGATCGGGGTTCGTGGCCAGCCTCAGCTACTTAGTGAGGCCCTCCCCAACTTAGTGAGACCATGTTTCAAAATAAAGAATAAAAATAAATAGGGCTGGTGGTGTAGCTTCGGAGATAGAATGCCCCTGGGTTCAATCCCCGGTACCGCCAAAAAAAAAAAAAAAGAGAATACAAATTAGATAACCTAGATGAAATGGACAAATTCCTAGGAAAACAAATTAAAAGTAACCCAAGAAATGGAAAATCTGAATGAACCTGTAATGAATATAGAGATTGAATTCATAATATTAATATTTGTAAAAATTCCATAAAGACCAGATGGTTTTATTGGCGCAGTCACTAAATTTTTTTTTTTTTTTTTGTTACCGGGGATTGAATGCAGGGGCGTTCTACCTCCACGCTATGCCCCCGGCCCTATTTTTTATACTTTATTTTGAAACCGGGTCTCACGAAGTTGCGGAGGGCCTCACTAAGGAGAGAGAGAGGGAGAGAGAGAGAGAGAGAGAGAGACAGGGAGAGATAGCAAGAGAGCTGAGGCTGGCTGCGAACCCGGATCCTCCGGTCTCTGCCTCCCAAAGTACTGGGATTACAAGCGTGCGCCACCACGCCCGGCCTACTAAATATTTAAAGAAGGATTTATACCAACACTTCACAAACTCTTCAAATATGGAAGAGAAGTCAATACTTCTCAACCATATTCTATGAGGCAAGTATTATTACCAAAAACATACATTTTGTGTGTGTGTGTGTTTGTGGTACTGGGGATTGAAACCAGCTATGTTCTACCTCTGAACTACACCTGGACTGCTGTTTTATTTTATTTTCAAACAAGGTTTCACTGAGTTACCACATGCTGGCCTTGAACCTGTGATCCTCCTGTCTCAGCCTCCTAAGTACTGGAATTATAGGCATGCGCTACTGTGCCCAGCCAAAGAAAAGAAAACCATAGATCATTATACACTTTTTTTTTTTGGTACTAGGGATTGAACCCAGGGGCATTCTACCTCCGAGCTATACCCCAGCCCTATTTTTTATTCTTTTATTTTGAAACAGTGTCTCACCAAGTTGCGGAGGGCCTCACTAAGTAGCTGAGGCTGGTGGCGAACCTGCAGTCCTCCTGTCTCAACCTCCCAAGTACTAGGATTACAAGTGTGTGCCACCATGCCCGACTTATCCCCAGCCCTTTAAAAACTTTTTAAAAAAATTTCTGAAACATGGTCTCCCTAAGTTGCTAAGGGTCTCGCAAAGTTGTTGAGGCTGGCCTGGAACCTGTGATCCTCCTGTCTCAGCCTTCCAAGTACTGGGATTATAGGTGTGTGCTACCACACTCCATTTGAATATAGATGTAATATAGCTTCCATTTTGAATATAGATGTAAAAACCCTTAGCAAATTACTAGCAAATCAAATTCAGCAAATTATTTAAAAGATTATAGGCGCACACCTATAATCCCAGTACTTGGGAGGCTAAAATAGGAGGATCATGGTTTCGCAGCCAGCCTCAGCAAGTTAGTGAGGCCCTCTGCAACTTAGTGAGACTCTGTTTCAAAAAAAAAAAAAATAAAATAAAATAGGACTGAGGTTATATCTCAGAGTTAGAAAGCTCCTGGGTTAAGCCCCAGCACCCCCCTCACTATATATATATATATGTGTGTGTGTGTGTGTGTGTGTGTGTGTGTGTGTGTGTGTGTGTGTGTGTATGTATATATATGAAAATTAGTCAGTGTAATACATTGTATTACTAGAATAAAGAAAAATGTGGTCATCTTAATAGATGCAGAAAAAGCACTTAAAATTCAGCATCCTTTCATGATAAAAACATTCAACTAGGAGAAGGGAGCTTTCTTAACATGTCAAAGAGCATCAATGAAAAATTCATAACTAATATCTCAGTGGAGAAAGACTTGAAAGTTTTACCCCAAGATTATGAATATGACAGTGATTTCCACTCTTGCCATTTCTGTTCCAGCCAGGGCAATTATGCAAGATAAAAAAATAAAAGACATCTAGATTAGAAAGGAAGAAGTAAAGTTATTTCTATTTGCACATAATGTGATTTTGTATGTAGAAGATTTTAAGACTCCACAAAATAAATCAAAACAAGTAACTGGTGTAGTGGTGCGCACCTATTATCCCAGCTACTTGGGAGGCTAAAATGGGAGAATCATGAGCTGAAGGCCAGTCTGGGCAACATGAGAATCTGCCTTAAAAAAAAGCCAGGCGTGGTGGCTCATGCCTGATATCCCAGTACTTGGGAGGCTGAGACATGAGGATTCCAAGTTTGAGGCCAGTTTCAGCAACTTTGTGAGATTCTGTTTAAAAATAAAAATAGAAAGGGCTGGGTTGTAGCTCACTGGTAGAATGCCTTTGGGTTCAATCCCCAATATCACACACATACGAAAAAGAACACAACCTACTAGGGCCAATAAATGAATTCATTTAGGTTGTAGGGTACAAAAATTAATTGCATTTCCATAGACAAGCAATGCACAATCCAAAAATGAAATTAAGAAAGCAAATTTACATCGAAAGTATCAAGAACAATAGAATACTTAGGAATCAATTTTTTTGGTACTAGGGATTGAACCCGAGGGTATTCTACCTCCGAGCTACACCCCTAGCCCTATATTTTTTTAAACAGGGTCTCACTAGGTTGATGAGAGTCTCACTACTTGCTGAGGCTGTCCTCAAACCTGTGATCCTCCTGTCTCAGCCTCCCAAGTACTGGGATTACAGGCATGCGCTATCTCACCCGGCTCTTAGGAATAAATTTAACAAAAGAGGTGTAGCACTTGTATACCCCAAACTACAAAACATCATTGAAAGAAATAATTGAAGGTCTAAATAAATGGAAAGATATCTCATGTTCATGTATCGTAAGACAATATTGTTAAGATGTCATTACTCTCCAAATTAATTCACAGGTTAAATTAATTCAATCACAGTCAAAATTTAGTTGCCAATGAGAGAAAGAAAAATCTTTTCAACAAATAGTGTTGGGACATTACCCACATGGAAAAGAATAAAGTTGGACCTTATCTCACATATACAAAAGATTAACTTAAAATGTATCAAAGATTTAAATATTAGACCCAGAACTAGCCAGGCATGGTGGCACACGCCTCTATTCCCAATATTTGGGGGGCTGAGACAGGAGGATGGCAGGTTCCAGGCAAGCCTCAGCAATTTAGCAAGACTCTCAGCAACTTAGCGAGACCCTGTTTCAACATCAAAAGGGCTGGGGGTGTAGCTCAGAGGGAGAATGCCCAGTTCAATCCCCAGCACCACCAAAAAAAAAAAAACACCTTATCTTTAGAGTTATCTATTTGTTTCTTGGGTCTCCTTAGTGGCCGTTCTGTCTTAGGAGAGTACTTACAGATGGATTGTACCAGGATGTGTATAGGGTTGTTTATTATTATTACTATTTCTTTTCCTCTTTCCTTATCCCTAAAACTTCTAGTAATTTATCTGTGCAGCTGCCATTGTTGCTGCTGTTTTTTGCGTGCTTTCCCACCTTTTTCCTTGGATCCTCACTGAATTTCTTTTTGCTAACTTTTTATTTTTATTTTTATTTATTTATTTTTTTTGCGGTACCGGGGATGGAATGCAGGAGCGTTCTACCTCCGCGCTATGCCCCCGGCCCTATTTTTTATACTTTATTTTGAGACCGGGTCTCACGGAGTTGCGGAGGGCCTCACTAAGTAGAGAGAGAGAGAGAGAGACAGACAGAGAGAGAGAGACAGAGAGAGAGAGAGAGAGAGACAGAGAGAGAGAGACGGAGAGAGAGAGAGAGAGAGAGAAAGAGACGGAGAGAGAGAGAGAGAGAGAGAGAGAGCATGCGCGTGCGCGAGCTGAGGCTGGCCGCGAACCCGAATCCTCCGGTCTCCGCCTCCCAAAGTACTGGGATTACAAGCATGTGCCACCACGCCGGGCTGCTAACTTTTTATTTTGAACCATTTGTAGACTTAAGGAAAACTTACATAAAAATAGTTTTTATGTATCTTTTACCCAGCTCCCCTTAATGTTAATTTCTTAAGTAACCTTAGTATAATTATCAAAACCAAAAAATTAGTATCGGTTTACTACTATAACTAAACTAAACAGTTTACTGGAAATTCTCATCAGTTTTCCACTAATGGCTTGTTCAGTTGTAGACTCTTTCCCAGGAACCCATATTGTATTTAGTTGTTATTTCAGGGTCCTGGGCAGGAATCCATATTGCCTTTGTTATTTCTCCTTAGTCTCTTATAACAGTTCTCTCAGTCTTTCCTTGTCTTTCTTGACCATGACACTTAATGACTATTGGCCAATTATGTTATTGAATGTCTTTGTTATTTACTCATAATTGGATTGAGGTTATTTATTTTTGGCAAGAATACCACTGAAGTCATGTGTCTCTTGCCTTGGTATGTCATCACATGGAGTTCATATTGATATCTCTTATTACTGGCAATGTTGACCTTGATCACTTGGTTAAAGTAGTTTCTACTGGATTTCTCTATCCATCCTCAGCTTCTGAGAAATGGTCCATAGAAAATACATTCCTTGAGAATATTCTTATACTTAAATAGTTTGAGAATTGAAAATCTTCATGAATAGTTTAGGTATCAAATTCTAAATAACAAATTATATTCCTATAAAAATGTGAAATTGTTGCTTCATTTTCTTCTAGCTTTCAGTGTTTTTACTTAAAAAAGAAATGCTGTTCAAATTTTTGTTCCTTAATATGTAAATAAGCTTTTCTTTCTGGATGTTGTAGCTAGTTCAACTTGTCCTTTGTGTTCTTACATTTCAAAGTGGTAAGAACTGATGTGGGTCTGATTTTATGCATTGTGGTAGATGTTTGGGTTGGCCTTTCAAATGGGAAACTCATAGCTTTCAGTTTTAAGAAATTATTTTGAAATATTTTGTCCCTTTGCTGTTTTCTCTCTGGAACTCCTTATTACTAGGATACTGAACCTTCTGACCAATCCTCTTAATTCTGTTGTATTTTCTTTGCCATGTTCCATCCACCCTCCCCACGCATACTTTATAAGAAATATACTTCTATATTTTGATTCTTCTACTAAGATTTTTGTGTATTTGTATTTTACTGGGTATTGAATACAAGGCCTTCCACGTGCTAGACAAGCACTCCACCACTGAGCTATATCCCACCCCTTTTCTCATTTTATTTTGTGACAGGGTCTCACTAAATTGCTCATGTTGGCCTTGAACTTGCAATTCTCCTGCCTCAGCCTCCTCCCAAGTAGCTGAGCTTATAGGCATGCACAACTGCACCTGACATTCTATTGAAATTGAAAAAATTTCTCCCATCATCTTTTTAATTTACTGAAGTTCTTTATTTTACACTTTCAGTATTGATTTTATTTTTAGTCTCTTGTTCTGCTTTCTTATCCTTTTTGAATATAGAAATATTTAAGTTTTTTTCTATGTAGTTGCTGTTTCTTTTTTTTAACAAATTAGACCATTAGTTTTATTCTGTCTCCTAATAAAGGCTTTTCTTAAGTTTCTGATGAATTTTGATTGCCCAGTCATGTTTAAGAGTGTGACATTAGCACTGAGCATGTAGGGCAGTGGTAAAACACTATACAATACAAATCCAAATTTGTACTCTATACTTCTTTTTTTGTTTGTTTTGCACTTTTAACCCTCTCAGTACTAGGATTGAACTCAGGGTGTCCTACTACTGAGCTACATCCCTAGCCCCATTTTATTTTATTTTGGGACAGGATCTCGCTAAGTTAGACTTTTTTGTGGTACTGGAGATTGAACCCAGGGGTGTTCTACCTCTGAGCTATTCCCCCAGACATATTTTATTTTTTAGTTTGAAACAGAGTCTCACTAAGTTGCTCAGGGCCTTGCCAAGTTGCTGAGGCTGACCTCAAACCTGTGATCCTCCTGTCTCTGCCTCCCAAGTACTGGGATTACAGGTGTGTGTCACCATGCCCGGCTTTAGACTTTTTTTTTTGCGGTACCGGGGATTGAACCCAGGGGCGTTCTACCTCCAAGCTACACCCCTGGCCCTATTTTTTATCCTTTTTATTTTGAAACTGGGTCTCACAAAGTTGCGGAGGGCCTCACTAAGTAGCCGAGGCTGGCTGCGAACCCGGACCCTCCAGTCTCTGCCTCCCAAGTACTGGGATTACAAGCTTGTGCCACTATGCCCGGCGTTAATTTAGACTTTTTTTTTTTTTTGCGGTACCGGGGATTGAACGCAGGGACGTTCTACCTCCGCACTACACCCCCGGCCCTATTTTTTTATACTTTTTATTTTGAAACCAGGTTTCACGGAGTTGTGGAGAGCCTCATTATGGAGAGAGAGAGAGAGAGAAAGAGAGAGAGGGAGAGGGAGGGAGAAAGCTGAGGCTGGCCGCGAACCCGGATCCTCCGGTCTCCGCCTCCTAAAGTACTGGGATTACAAGCGTGCGCCACCATGCCCGGCTAATTTAGACTTTTTAAAAAATATGTAAAGAAGGACTTTTACGCTTTCTTTTTTCACATGCCACCTTCTTTAGACTTCTATGATCCTAATAGTTAATGGAGTCACTTTTCATTTGTTTTTATTAAAAAAATAAGAACCGGGCCAATCAATCCACTTTTCTCTCTTGATGTTAGGTGGTAATTGAGACTCTGTCTGTGGGAGCAACCATGCTGTTACCTCCATTACGAGAACGGATGGAATTGCTTCATTCTCTTTTACCCCAAGGACCTGACAGATGGGAAAGCTTATCTAAAGGACAGGTAAGCCTTGGCATGGTAATCTTTTTTTTTTGCAGTACTGGGGATTGAACCCAGGGGCGTTCTACCTCCGTGCTACAACCCCGGCCCTATTTTTTATACTTTATTTTGGAACCGGGTCCTAAATCTAAGCTAGTAATATAAAAAAAAAGTTGGACTGAGAAGGAAAAGCTTAATCAACTGCCATGTGTTCACAGAGTAGTGTTTGATGGGTCTGGTATATTTAATGTTATATGTTAGAAGAATTCCCAGGTGTTTAGTGATCTCAGGTGAAGCAAGTGATGATTCATTAAATTATTTGGAGCTAGTTATTAAAATAATGACTAATCTTTTCAGTGTTGACTATGGTGTCAAACCAGAGAATCTTTGATTTATTTGTAGTGTGCTGGATTAAAATCAAGGGCATGGACTATTACTGTTGGTTCCATGCCCAGAACTTTTGTCTTAAATTGTTTATCTAAAGATGACCATTTAGAAAAAGCATTTGAGTATTCTTTGCATTTTTGTTATCTTAAGTACATTAAAATAAGTGTATTTTGCTGAACCAAGTAGAGAATCAATTGAACTATAGATTTGAGGGGGAAAGTGGTAAAAAAAAAATTACTGGGAATATAATATCCACAGATACTTTCCAGTGAGTGTTTTGCATTGGCTTAGATTTCCTTTTTTTTTTTTTTTTGCGGTACTGGGATGCAACCCAGGGGCATTCTACTTCTGAGCTACACCCCCAGACCTATTTTTTATTTTTTGAAACAGGCTCTCACTAAGTTGCAGAGGGCCTCACTAAGTAGCTGAGGCTGGCCGCGAACCCGGATCCTCTGGTCTCAGCCTCCCAAGTACTGGGATTACAAGTGCACGCCACCATGCCCAGCTATGCATTGGCTTAGATTTCAAGTGATTTATTTTAATCATCAGAGTAAGTAATTCTCAGTGGTAATTGTGTAGAATTTTGTATAGTATAATTTTTTTTTCTTTTCTTTTTTTGCGGTACCGGGGATTGAACCCAGGGGCGTTCTACCTCCGCGCTACACCCCGGCCCAATTTTTTTATACTTTATTTTGAAACTGGGTCTCACGAAGTTGCGGAGGGCCTCACTAGGTAGAGAGAGAGAGAGAGAGAGAGAGAGAGACGGACAGAGAGAGAGAGAGAGAGAGAGAGAGAAAGAGAGAGAGAGAGAGTGAGCGCTGAACCGGGATCCTCTGGTCTCTGCCTCCCAAAGTACTGGTATTACAAGCGTGCGCCACCACGCCC
>PVJS01009657.1:0-49827 GCA_004027185.1 Glis glis
TCCTCAGCTACTTAGTGAGGCCCTCCGCAACTTAGTGAGACCCTGTTTCAAAATAAAGAATAAAGCCGGGCGTGGTGGCACACGCTTGTAATCCCAGTACTTGGGAGGCTGAGACAGGAGGATCCGGGTTTGCGGCCGCCTCAGCTACTTAGTGAGGCCCTCTGCAACTTAGTGAGTGAGACCCTGTTTCAAAATAAAGATTAAAAAATAGGGCAGGGGGTGTAGCCCGGAGGTAGAATGCCCCTGGGTTCCATCCCCAGTACCACACACACACAAAAAAAAAACCCTAAAACAAAATAAAGAATAAAAAAATAGGGCTGGGGGTATAGCTTGGAGATAGAATGCCCCTGGGTTCAATCCCCAGTACCTCAAAAAAAGTGGACATTCATTCAGTCAATGCATATTTATTGAACACATACCATTTTTGTTTATTGACTGAATGCATGAATGAGAGAATCTTGTATGTGTTGTTATTTTTACTGCGTGCAGAAGTATTGTTTTATATGAAAGTTTTTGAGTACAGAGAAATCTAATCAAGGGTAAAACCATTTATGGTACTAATTTCTAGAGGAAATGGAAACAAGAGCATCATCAAGGGTAGAAAGGGATGTTAGCCAGGCATGGTGGTGCATGTCTGTACTCCCAGTACTTGGGAGGCTGAGACAGGAGGATTGCAGGTTCGAAATCAGCCTCAGCACTTGATGAGGCCCTCAGCAACTTAGTGAGACCCCGTTTTGAAATAAAAAATAAAAAAGGGCTGGGGGTGTAGCTCAAAGGTAGAACACCCCTAGGCTCAACCCCTAGTACCAAAGGCACACAAAAAGGGATGTTATTTTTAGTTATATTACAACTTAATATTAACTTTAATAATTGATATTAATTCTGAACAAATATGTGTCATAGATAAAATAATTTTACTTGGGAAAGATGACAAGTGAAGTGGCTCTTCACGTTGTGATAATCAAAACAGGAATTTCAGAGTTAAAGCTATTTGCTCAGAAAAGTCTCAATTATGATGCTTTAAAAAGTCTGTTAATTTAAATCTATATTAATTCAGACAGCTGAATAAGAATTTTATAACTTTCTTTGGAAATCCTTTAGTGTCATTATACAGTATAAAATATGTTTGATAGTTTAAAATACTTATGAGAATATTTTATGCCTGCTTCTGAAGCCATTTGTAATGGCTTACTTTGTATTCATCTTTAATCCTTAAAGCAAGACCACACTAGCTGAGGCCTCTTAAAGTTTTCCTCTAATTATCCTGAGTTGATAAGCTTTATGGTGGTTTCTTCTTCTCATAACCTTTAAATTTCTTGCTCTGCTTGTGTGAGGTCTCCTGTATTGCCTTTTCCTTCCAGCACCTGGTCTAATGCTTCATATCAGCCCTCAGTTCAGGACCAGGCCTCATCTTATTACTGACTCATGATGTCTATTGGGGGCAGGAGTGTGTAGATGTAAACATCTATTTTTGGTTGTTATTCTTTGAATTAGATTGTCAGTTTTTGTGTAGAAATGAAAAGAGATCTCTTGTGTTAGCCCAATCATGCCAAAAAAGATTTAATGTCCAAAAACGTACAAGTGGGTAGAAATAGGGGTGATAGAAATCATTAGTTCTCAAACTTCAGCACATATTAGAATTAACGTAGTGCATATTTAAGAATTCTTATACCAATTAAGTCAATATTTGGAGGTAGGACTAAATATTGTGGAAACAAATAATGTGTGCATTAGTATTTTTAAGAACTCCCCAAGTGATTCCACTGTGCTGACACATTTGAGAACTAGTGACAGATCTGTCTGTGATTGGCAAAGGATAGCCTGTGGGCCAGACACAGCCAGTGATTTGGTTGTGTAGTAAAGAAGAAAGTTTTACATGTAAAAAGGTAGATTTTTAAAATAAGTAAAGTAGAAACTGTATGTGACCCACAAAGTCTAAAATATTTGTTATCTAGACCTTTACAGGAAGTTTGTTGGCCAGTGATATAGATTGTGTTTTCTCAGATCAGCGGAATTGGTACCACATGAGAGCTTTTTAAAAATGTAGAATTTCAGGCCCTACCCCAGACTTAATGAATCAGAGCTGCATCTTAACAAGATTCCTAGGTGATTCACATATACATTAAGTCTCAGAAGTACTGATACAATTATATTGTTATATATCAAGATCCCTTTTATTGACACAGTTGTCTCAGTCCTTTTGGACTGCTATAACAAAATGCCTTGACTGGGTAGCTAATAAACAGGAATTTACTTCTTATAGTTTTAGAGGATGGGAAGTCCAAGATGAAGGTGCATGCTGAGGGCTTGTTCTCTTCCTGTTTGTAGTATACACAAATTTTTTTGTCTTCTTGCTGTGTCAACATGGTGGAAGGGGCAAACAAGCTCCTTTGGGCACCAATCCCATTACAAAGGCTCTGCCTTTATGACCTAATAACCTCCCCAAGTCCCACCTCTGAATACTTCCACATTGGGAATTAGGTTTCCATGTATGAATTTATCAGGGGTATGTTCAGACCATAGAGACGGGTAATTAAGATTGATGACATAGTTAAAACATTACTCAATTTTATAATCCTTTTAACCAAGGATTTCTTAAAACCCCACACAGTGATTTCTCAGAGTGATAGATTATAAAATGGCCATGAAATCTTCGCTGCTCATCCCATCAAGAATCTCATTCCCCTTTTCTGGAATGTTGACCATTCCTAGTAATTATCTTGATCAATAGAAAGCAGAGAAATGACATTCCAGGACTGCTAAGGCTGGTCTTAAGGAACTTTGCAACTTCTCCCTGGGTTTCTTGGACGCTCCCCTGAGGCACCATGTAAGATGTCTGACTACCTGAGACTGCCATGCGAGAGGCCAATGGTACTCCATTTGACTGTTTCAGCTGAACCCAGCATCTTAGCTATCCCTACTAAGATACCAGTCATCGGAGTGAGGCTCTTACACCCTCCAGAACAGTCCATCTGCTAGCTGAATACCACCAAGTGACTTCTGTTGATGCCAAGTGGAAGAAAAGGATCATCCAGATGACCCATCTGATCCTCTGATCTGCAAAATCATGCAATAGATAACGAAATCACCTACGTAGAAAATTTATATACTTTCACAGATCTAAAGAAGAATTATTGTAGGTAATGTTATAAACTTTTGATTTGTGTTTATCCTAATCTTAATATTGATCATTTTGTATCAATAGCTCAAGAATAAAGTTGAAACAAAGGGAAATTAGTTGAGCATAGAATGTGTGATGGCTTGTAATATGTCATTTTTGGCTAGGTGAAACTGCTTCATCTGGAATTCCTTTTCCAGTATGTTTTTGGCTATGCAACATTCTCTCATGAGAGTTGGAGGATGGAAGGTAAGCATCAGCTGTTTTGTGTAGGCGTCATAAAGTCAGGTGTCATCAGTCAGGGAGATGTGCTGGCTGGGCCTGACTTCATCGATTGAAAGGCCTTAAAAGGCCTGTGGACATGGCTGCAGCCAGTGTCTCTGGACCTCCAGGATTCTTGTGAATTCTGTTGCCTGCCTGTAGACTGGATTTGCTTAACCAGCCTCCAAAACTGTAAGCCAATCCCGTGTAATATGTACATGTACGCATGTGTATGCATATTCATAGATAGATACCCCCTGCTGGTTCTCCTTATGTGGTTGGACCCTGACACAGATTTTTGTCCAAGAAGTGGTTCTAGGGGATTAGATTTTAAGGATGAATTCTCTGAATTGGTTCTGATTTTCTGGAATTGATTCTCTAATCTGTTAAGATTTAAAAGCACTAAATAAGCCTGTTTCCTGTGATGAAAAAGACATTTGTATTCCATACATGATGTGGTGAAGGAGTTGCCCAAATTACCACCTTTGGATAATGCAAGTACCTATAGAAGGTGAGACTCAAATGCCTAAGTATGAGCCACCTGAGAACATTTTTTTTGTTAAAATGAGGAATATAATGGAGTTTGTTGGTTACTTTACCTGCTCTGGAGGAAATGGGAAAAGAAAAAGATGAGCTCAGAGCTTTTAATTCCGAGCTAAAGGATCTGAAAATGTCTGTATCTGATCTAAAGAAACCGTATCCTGATAGGGTGTATCCATCCTGTAGCTGTAAGGTTGGAGTTTCTGAAAATAAAGGCTAGAGGTTCCTCCTGTGAATGGCAAACTGAATTCCCAACTACTTCTTTTCAAGTTTGGTCAGTGGAAAGGAATAGGCTCCTAGAAACAGGAGTGTAGAACTGTGTGTAGATTCTGATAAAGCTGAGGTTCTCAACCTCCCAGATAAAACTGAGTCTTTGCCAGTAAAAGTAGTCCTTCTGCCTTTGCCTGAGGAAGTGTGATAGTTAATTTTATAGGTCAACTTGAGTGGACCATGGGCTGTCCAGATGTTTCCTCAAACATTCTGGGTGTTTGTGAGGGTGTTTTGGGATGAGATTAACATTTAAATCAGTAGAATAAACTAGGCATAGTGGTGCACACCTGTAATCCCAGTAGTTGGGAGGCTGAGATAGGAGCCTCACAGATTTGAGGCCAGCGCACAGCAACTTAGTGAGATTGTTTGTCATAACAAAAATAAAAAGGGCTGGGGGTGTAGCTCAGTGGTAGAAAGCCCCTGTGTGGTAGAAACAAATAAATAAATTAGTAGAATGAGTGAAGCAAACTGCTCTCCAATAACGTAGGTGGGCCTCATCCATCAGGTGAAGGCCTAAATACAATGAGACTCACTAAGAAAGAGAATTCTCCTGCCCGATTTCCTGTGAACTGGGACCTCACCTGTTTCTGGTTCCATGATAGCAGGCCAGCCTTGTAATTTGAATTGGGCACTGGTTCTTCTTCCTGGTTCTACAACAGCTTTTAGCCCTTGACTTGAACTGGGACATCAGTTCCACAGATTTTGGACATGCCAGCCCCCCCCCCCAACTGCATGAGTGAATTCCTTATAATAATATGACTTATAGATTTGTTTCTCTGGAGAATCTTAATGTAAGTAGATAGTCCCTTTCTGCTTGAAGAACCTAGAATGGTCTCCCTAAGGTAGGGAGACCATCCTCATCACTCATCACTCCTTTTTGTTTCTAGATCTTTAACTAGACTCAAGTTCAAGTAGCCTTCAAAAGGTGAGGTATAGGTATGATTCAGAAGTGTACCAAAAATAACTGTGCTGTTTTTTCAACTTACTTAAAAAGAACTCTAGGGATATGTGTAAGAGAGGATGTTAAGGGTATAAGATCACGGTAGAAGGAATATAAAGTTGGATCAGGCTGAACTTATTGGTATAAGTTCCCTAGTCAGAGATCCAATATTTTGGCTCAAGGAGTTAGGAAGGAAGGGCTTATCTGGTTGCTTGGTTGATTGGCTGGACTGAAAGGGTAGTCTACATTAAATGGACTTGAAATACCTTGTTATATTTCAGAGGAAGGCATCCAAAGGCTTAAGGAGATGGCAATATTAGAGTACATTTACTCTTTAATGTTGCAAGGATATGCCTTTCACAACATTTAAAAAAAATAAATAAACTTGTAGGGGAGCCTCAATGTCACTGAAAAGCTCTGTGGTCTCTCTTTTCTATAGGTCAGATATTACAGAGTAAACGGCTACCATCAAGCTAGGATCCCTGTGTGCAATGGAGAAAATGGGATCCTGGGATCTCAGGAGCCACATGGTGGCACTTAAATTGTAAGGATACCCAGGCATGGTGGCACATACCTGTAATCCCAATATGTGGAAGGCTGAAACAGAAGAATCGAAGGTTCAGGGACAGCCTCAGCAACTTAACAAGACCCTGTTTCAAAAAATAAAAAATAAAATAGGTATGGGGGTGTAGCTCAGAGTTAGAATGGCCCTGGGTTTAATCCCCAGTGCACGTGCGCGTACACACTCGTGCGCGCACGCGCGCACACACACACACACACACACACACTAAGGATAAAGTGGTCATGGTTACCATCATAATGGGCAGTGGATTTAAAATAGTAATCGGAAGAGTCTGAATTGCAAAGATTCTGGTATTGGTGATTTATGATGTCCCATGAATACAAATACATGGCCAGCCTACTGTTACTTGCTGTGATAAGCAGAGGAGCTCCGAGACTAGGCTGTGGCTCTTTCCTAAGTAAGCTTTTTAAATACAGGGATGGAAAGAGAAACACATTTATTGAGTGCTTTCTTTCACTAGTATTATCTCTTTAAGCAAAATAGTATTTTTCTACATTTTTGGAAATGAAGAAACAGAAAATCACAGGGGTTAAATAACCTGCCCATTATCAAATAGTTTGTAATCATTGCTTTGTCTTTGCATAAACTTTTTATTAAAAACTTTTTGAGCTGTTTCCTAATTTTGTGAACTGAATTTGATCCCAGGAGAATCCTGTGAATGTCTGTTTTATTACATATAGTTCTACAGGTGAGGAAAATAATGGAAAGAAAGGGTAAGAAAAATTTAGTCATATGACCTAGGATGATAATGAGGTCTCTTGACTTTTTTAATTATAACAAATAGTAAGAATTAGAGGTGAGCAGAAATGCCACAGTATATTTTATTTTCTATCTCCAGATGTGGTTTTATTAGTGATATATATCATCTCACTTCTACATGTAGACACTATTCAAATAAAATAGATTTGAAAGTCCAAAAGTGGGTAAGGAGAGAAAAACAGGAAAAAGTAGAGAAATGAATTTTTTTTTCAAAAATAAGAAAAAGAAAGAAAAGAAAAAAGTTAGAATTATGGGGTTTAAGTAAACTTATGTATTGCTCTCTAGACTTTAAAATCCACTATGATTTCAATAGCTTATTCAGTAAATTCATGTAAAATTATTTATAGTGTGATTCATCATAGTTCCTATGTATTAGATAACCAATATTGTACAATTCTCAAAAGCAAAAATAATGTGAAATTTATCTTTTCATACGAGCTTCCTTGTTATCCTAAGTGTGGCCCACAGGCCAGCAGGTCAGTACCATTGATTGCTCATTAGCAATGCAGAATCTCAGGCCTACCTCACACCTTCGTTATAAAAACAGACATCTTAAGGAGGATTAAGAAACATTGCTGTTGGCTTTTGATCTAGATTGATTGCTATGTTATACTCCTGTCCACCTGATTTACCTTCAAATATTGTGACCAGAATAGCCAATGGTGTCCATTTAGTAGCATAGAACTTGCAAATCAAGACTATATACATTATTTTTTGAATGACAATTTATAGTTTTCTGAAATGGGAAAATTAAACTACACTGCAGTTACATCAGTATGTCTTAAAATCTCCTATGTAATGGATACCTAGGTTCCTATTAAGCTTCTGTTTTCAGGCAAAATGAGAACAAATAGGACTAGATAGTAATTTACTATTGTATCTTACAGCTAATTTGGAATGTGTCATTTTACTTTTTTTAACAAATGGCAAGACCAGCTTCTAAAACCTGGTTGACTCTCTGCACTCTTATCCAAGGATGGCAAATATCTGAGATTCTCCTTCAGTATTCTATCCGATATTTGAGAATTACCTGTGAATCAGAGCACTGTTTTCCCCATGGAGCCAAATGTAACCTTAGATTCCTTCTCAATGAAACATTCTAGGCAGCCAACACAAGTCAATCAAAGTTGGCACACAGAATGAAAGTTATTACCAAGAGTAGTATTGCATGTTAAATACTGTCCCACAGATACTAAGTAGGCTTTTGCATTGGTATAAGTAATGAAAATTGTCATGAACAAGATATAAGGAGTTCATCACTGCATTGCTGATTGAGGTCTCTTATTCCTAATGCTTCTTTAGCAGTATTATTACCAAAACAGTATTATTCCTCAGTGAATATCCAACTCCATTAAGTTATCAGCTATTACTAACAGTATGGAGTAATAAAAGAGCACAAGTCTTGAAATCAGACAGAAACAAAGTCCATCACTTTCTGTGTGACTGTGGCCCTATTACTTCTCTTCCTCCTCTGTAATATGAGTATAATATTTGATTCAAAGAGTATTGAGGAGATCAAATTAGGTAACACATTAATATGACTAGCAAAGTATCTAAGATATATAAGTTTCACTAGCTGCTATCTTTTCTCACTAACATTTTCCTTTTAATGCTTTGGTAGGCAACATGACACCTGTAAAACAAGTAAAATATTTACCAGGTTCTTATAAGAGCAGTATTTGTCTCTTGAATTGCTGTTATTGATAATAAAAAATGATTTTAGTGAAAAACTATTTAAATATTACACTTGACATTCTTTGGGTGAGTTTTTTGGACTTAAAATATGTGGAAGAATAAGGGAAACTTAAAAGGACTATGTCTTATAGTATTTAATAGATTATGGTTACTTGTATTTAGAAAAGTAATAATACGCTTTGTGATAACAGTCCAATAACTATTTTTAGAAATACTGAAAAAAGAAAAATCATGCTCAAAGTATATCTATTATTCTACATGAAAGATCATGAAGAAGGGTGGGAATGGTAAAGTATTTGCCTGGCCTATACTAGAAACAAGAATGTAAGAAAACTACATATTGAAGTGGACACATTACATGTTAATACTGTGGTCTAAAGATATTCCTTCATAATGTTTCTTCTAGGATCTGTGCAAGAAAAGGTAAAAACTGAAATGTGGATAGCAATTCTTATTATTGATGTTGTCTTTAAGAAAAAGCAAAAGGAAAATAAATGCATTATGAAGAAAAGCATACAGTGGTAGAACTGTAATGTTCTTTGAAAATTTACTGAAGATCAGAAATTCTTCAAGAAGTAAGAGTTGAGCATGGTAGAATCTGCAGAACCCAGGAACACCTTCCTAGATGACAGTGTCCTCCAGCTTCAACTACAGAATTCTGTGAAGAATCAAGACTTTGACAGACATTGCATTTAATCAGAGTGCTCTTCTCAGGCATTCCTCAACACCTGATACAGATAAAAATCAGATTTTAAAGAATCTCTGTGTTCATTTAGCCACAGGGAGACATTTAAATGAAACTTTTATTAACTTAATTTTTTTGATAAGCTATTACAGCTATCTATCATGAAGCAAGGTTCCAAAGCAGAGTTGAAATTGATTATGACACTGCTGTTATATTTTGCATTTAATACAAGAGTGGCATTGATAATACTGCAGACACAGAAATATTAAATGTTCTTCTCACATTCTTGAGTTTGGTGGTTCACAGTTATAGAGCCTTTGTATACATAAATTGTGATTCCTTTAAAAGTTTGTCTAATTTAGATTTCTCTAGATCTTGCTGAGTGCAAAATAAGTTGGTCTGGATTTCTGAATTTGCTGTTTATTTTTACACTTTTATTCTACTGTTCTCTCTCATTTGACTGAAGTCCCCTTTACTTCTTATTTTCATTCTAGCGTCCACATATGTGAGAAAACATAGGACCCTTGACTTTCTGAGACTGGCTGATCTCGCTTAGCATAATATTCTCTAGTTCCATCCATTTTGCTGCAAAATGACATAATTTTGTTCTTTTTTATGGCTCAGTAAAATTGTGTGAATTTGCTATTTTAAAATTAAAAAGTAAATTACTTGCTGAATGTATCACAGTTTGGGTATGTTTAAAGATTATGTGGGCCTGGTGTGGTGACACATGCTTTTAATCCTCGTGACTTGGGTCCCATGTTTGAGGCCAGGTTGGACAACTTAAAGAGACTCTGTCTCAAAATAAAAATGAAAGAGGTCTAGGTATATAGGGATAGTCTCTTTAAAAAATGTTGTCAATTAGGATGGTTTGCATTTTTGTGCCAGTCATTAGTATTTTTAACCTTTTATAATGACCTTAGTTCTTCCTCTTAACATTTTACTCTTTGGTTTGCCCGCCTTCAACTATATCCTTTGCCTCCCAACTATTATCTGTTTGGTAAACAGCATATCCTGGCTTTATCTTTCTCTGTCCCCTCTCCATTTCTTATGTTTGTTATATCTAACTTTGTCAAAATGTATGTTTTTATTTTAATTTTTAAATTTTTATTGGTGCATTGTAGTTATAAATCGCAGGGAGATTCAAGGTGATACGTTCATATATGCACACATCTCTTGATACATTTCCCTCCACACCCCTCCCCCTTCCCCTAAATCTTTGTTCTTTGGCCCCTCTGTTGCTCTGTTGGTATAACTAATGATTATTTTACTAACATCTCATCCCAATATTGTGAAATCATCAAGTTTTTCCTAAATTGCCTTAGAAATTCAAGGTGATCAAATAAAACCCAAAGAGATTTTTATTTTGCAAAAAAAACACCCATGGGTTTGATCTCCAGAAACATACATACATACACACACACACACACACACACACATACACACGTGCGTGCGCGCGCGTGCGCGCGCCCAAATATGCGAAGAACATGTTTATAATTAACCTTCACCATAATTAAGCTTAGTAGAAATAGACATTACTGATAGTGATAACTCATGAAATTAAACAGATAATATTACTTGGGATAAATACTGTACTACATTAGTTTTAGGATTTTTCTCCTTTTCCTTTCTTTTGTTCTTTATTTATTAGAAAATGAATTGTTTTGTGATTGATACTATGAAAGATGCTAAAGAAGAAGAGCAAAATGATTTTTTTGCTTTTACCCTAATGCTAAATCATGTATTTTATTTATAAATTCAACTGTCATCTATTGGATTGCTACCGTGTGCCAGATGCTTGAAAAAAAATGGCTTCTTTTCATCTCAGATTTTATCTGGCTTCCATAAACTTGCAGCTCTAGGAAATGCTATACTTCTTAGTATTTAACGGCTTTTCGGTAGGTCTGTATAAAATTTAAAAACATTTTAAGGTAAAGTTAGTAATTTACTTTTAATTTTAATAGGACACATGACATACTTTTCAGATCCAAGTTATAAGTCAATCCATCAAGGATGCTCCTTCAGATCATTCTCTCTTGTTCAAGGGTGCTACATTTACTGATGGGCATCACATACAGCTAGTTGTATGTAGTTTAGAGATACATATTCATAAGCTCGTATTTATCACTGCCATGACTAACCAATAAAACTGTTTCTCTGAGAAATATCTACAATGCCACTTATTTCCTTTATTTATAACTAAAATCAAAATATCAATTAATTTATGAATGACTCAAGATATATTTGCTAGGGCATAAAAGGAGTTGCTTGGGAAATGGCTGCAACTAACTTTAAAGTTCTTAAAACATTCCCCCATTTGTGTTTCAAGTTTTGATCTTGATATATATATTTTAGGAAGTCAGACATTTTTCTACTTAGAGCAATAAATTAGTTATTATTAGTATCCATTTATAAGCATAAATTTGTTTCTAAATTATATTTAGTTGTCTGCTTTCTAGATTTGTTGATGTCTAATGTACATTATTATTTTAACAGATAGAATTTTAAGTACAATGAGAATAGTATTAGAATAAAAATAGGTTCCAGTCTTCCTTATTCTTCTGAACATCACATATAATTAGTCAAGTGCTTTTAGTCAAATACAGTCAATAATAATTAAGCCAAATTTTGACTTTTTATAGTCTGAACAGGTGAAGTCCATTCTGTCCCAGTGTTTTTGAATGGTGGTAGCAGTTGTAGTGCCATGATGAATTTACTTACTTTATGTAAAAATATACTTACTGAATTATTAGATATATGAATACACAGTGTAAGAATGTTGGACTAGTAGTTCATAATCAAAACTTTTGTCCTAGGTCTTACAGAAATCACCTGAGTAAATGAATAAACTGATGTGCTTTTTGCTTCACTTTTCTTTTAAAATTGGAATACCGGCCCCAATTCCTTCCCACATGGGAAGATTTCAAATCCTTTTTACTTATAAGAAGGAAACAATTAATTGCAAGGATTACTGTAATAAAAATAAACATAAATGTCAGATTTCTATCAAACCATAAACTTATTCCCAATAGTTCTTTATTCCAGGCATTAAATCAATTACTAACAATAAAAAAATTTAAAAGCCACTCTTTATTGCACGTTTACAATATATTTGACAATCTTCTAGTTAAATGAATCACTAAGTTAATTACATTTTGAACATGCATTGCTCTTTTAGATTATAAAAAGTCAGAAATTTTTTTTTCTTCAAGTGATTCATCCTGAAACTGTAAAGTGTTAATATGGCTCTCTAAAGTATCTTATTGGTGGGGGTTAGTCGCATAGTTTGTATTTACTATTCTGTTGCTTATAATAATCACAAAGGTTGTAGTGAAGCTATTATTAGGTCTGTACAAAAGGTATAGTCAGTTTTTTTTGGTAATAGAAGGGGACATAAGTAGAGATAAGTAGAAACCAAACTGAAATATACCCTGCCAAGATTAGTTCCCAGAGAACATGGTTTATCTTTAATGCATATCATTTGTCTAAGAATAAGCAGTCATTAACTAAATATCTTATCAATAAAGATACTATCAACCCAGATTATCATTTCATTTTATACTTTTACTATTTTTAAGAGGAGGAAAGCCCTCAGTCTTTACAATCAAAATAATGTGACATTGCAAAATTAGAGCCCCAAATCCTAAACCCAAGAACTATGAAATTAATAGTGCATTGTTGCTTAGTGCTGGATAAAACTTTGTTACATGAAAACCATTAATAAATAAATCCATTATTCTCAGGCCTTCTATAAACACCAACAGTTTATATAATGCAACATTATAAAAACTCCAAAGCACATTTTAAAAATGTTTAAGCATTATTTACAACATTTATGATTGTTCAACTCAAGTAAGGTATGACAATTCCTAAAACGGAAAGAAAAAATAGCAAAGAAAGCAGAAAACAATGAATCCAATGACCCAGTTCACTGAATAAATATAGATGATCACCATATCCATATCAAACCACCAACCACGGCTGTCGTCCTCAAAGTGCAGGTAATCCATCCTGTGAGCACCGTGCGGAAACTGCCTTCTCGTAACAGGAGCTGCACGTCTGTGGAAACCTAGAAGATGGACAAACTATTTTAAAGCTCGCTAAATTCAGTTAAGTGTTCAGAAAGGAAGCTGTGATATGAACACAGTACCACAAACAAAGCATATCTTTATTTCTTCAGGTGGTATGTTGTGCTCCTGGCAGTTTTTTTCAATGATAAGTAACTATCAGAAGTCTCTAGTTGAGCGCCGGGCGTGGTGGTGCACGCTTGTAATCCCAGTACTTTGGGAGGCAGAGACCGGAGGATCTGGGTTCGCGGCCAGCCTCAGCTCTCTCTCTCTCTCTCTCTCTTTCTCTCTCTCTCTCTCTCTCTCTCTCTCTCTCAGTAGACCAACCTAGCTCTGTTACTAACTCAGGCCAAGTTATTCATGTCTTTGGGTCTCAGATTTCTGTTTGTTTGTTTTTTTGCGGTACCGGGGATTGAACCCGGGGCGTTCTACCTCGGCGCTACACCCCCGGCCCTATTTTTTTATACTTTATTTTGAAACCGGGTCTCACGAAGTTGCGGAGGGCCTCACTAGGGAGAGAGAGAGAGAGAGAGAGAGAGCGAGAGAGCGAGCTGAGGCTGGCCGCGAACCTGGATCCTTTGGTCTCCGCCTCCCAAAGTACTGGGATTACGTGTACCACCACGCCTGGCCTCAGATTTCTCATCCTACTATCTGATCACTTCAAAAACTTGTGACTGTTAGATGTAATTATTTTCGCATGAGAACATTTTCTTTACTTTTATTTTTTGTTTTGTTTTGAGAGAACATTTTCTTTTTTTAAGAGTTTTAACTGTAGCTGGGCATGGGGGTGCACATCTGTAATCTCAGTACTTGAGAGGCTGAGACAAGAGAAATGCAGGTTTGAGACCAGCCTCACCAACTTAATGAGACACTCACCAAATTAGGAGACCCTGTTTCAAAATAAAAAAAAAAAATAGGGCTGGGGGTCTAGCTGAGGTAGAATGCCCCGTGTGCAAACCCTGGTACCAAAAAAGAAAAAATTACTGGTGCAATGTAATTATACATTTTAGTGAGATTCAAAGTGATATGTTCATATATGCACACAACATCTACCCATACATGCTAGTGTTATTGGTAGTGATACAAACTAAAGTTAGAGTACTATAGTGATACATGCATACCCATGTGTACAGCAGCACTAACCTAGGTGTCCATCAACAGATGCATGGATAAAGAAAATGTGATATATATATATATATATATATACACACACATACACATACATACATACATACATATAAACAATGGAATTTTCCTTAGCCAAAAAGAACAAAATTATGTTATCTGAGGAAAATGGATAGAACTAGGAAATATTATGCTAAGTGAGTTTAGCCTGTATGTATACTATTTTATAATTTGTGTTTTAAAAAGTGGAATATATAAATACATATTTGTATATGCAGTAGATTGACATTTTTCAAGTTTGGTGGCAACATATTAGCAGGTTGTAAAACCAATTACGTGGATTGCAATGAGCATTCTTTAATGTTTTCATTTTTATATGTCATTTAAATATTGATTAAATCATTTGATATTAAAAAAAAGAAAGTCAAAGGTCTTATGTATTATTTCATATATTGAAGCTAGATTAAAAAACAGGAAACTAAAGGGATTTTAGATAAATGAGATCAGGAGAATAGTGAAAAGGGACTGGGGGAGGGAGAAGGAGAAGGGGAAAAGGCAGTTTGAGGAAGGAAACAGATCAAATAATGTTATGCTCATACGTTTTCTACATGTAAAGTTTAGTCACTGCAACTGCTGTTGTAACTACTGTTTGTAACCTCTGATCACCAGTTTAACATATCTTATAGACTGAGAACTTCACTCAGTCCAGTTATTTGAGCAAAGTTCTATGAGAAAAATACCTTTTGTCTTGTTTTTAGCATTGAATACATTGAACAGATATAATGGTTCCCCTTCAAACAAATTTAGCTTTAATTTTCATATATTTCAAAGCATGGGCCTACTTAAAGATTTCAAAAGTATAGTTCCTTGTTATATTTCTGAAAAATATCACATCCTGTGAAATGTTTTTTTTTCTTTGTATATTGAGACGTTAGTTATTTAGAGCTCGAGTATAAACTTGCCCAACTACAACCTGTTTTTGTTAGTTGACCAATATAATATCAAAGACATTTAAAAACACAATTCAATTTTCTAAGGACTGATAACCTGATTATTAATCTTTTTTACTTATGTACTGCCTACTTGAAGTATTACTGTGTTAATTAGTGTAAGAGACTGGGGACAGCACAATAAACTGGGCAGAAAAGAAATCTAATTCTGGTGTATGCTAGCAATGCTGGTGGTAAAGTTCTGCAAAGCATTAGGCTGAAGCACATTCTGTTGCATCCATTTTAACCACTGAGTAATTTTGAATGTTATGCTATTGATAAAGCTGCTTATTTGGACAGCAAGGTTGCAACCACTTGGGTATCAGTATGGTTATTTAAACTCAAACTTCCGTAATCGACAACAACCCTATTTTGCTATTTATATATTAATTATATTCACTTGTATTACATATATTTAAGACATGAAAGGATGAGATAGATGAAATCAATGATGTTTTAGAGTAAAATGTAGAGATAATTTCAAACAGTTTTTTGATAATTTCTAATTTTTTTGCCTGACTTCCTAGCATATTTGATTCACTTTTTAATTATCAATTTTTATAGTTTTTTGCTTTTGTGGGTATTAGTATTATCTTCAAACTGATTTCTTTATAGGGTTTTGCTTAGGTCCCTTTATGCTTGTAGTTTAGCTAAAACTAGATCATATAACCCCCTTAACTGGGCATTTGTAAACTTCAACATATTGCAACATGTGGAAAATAAGCAAACTAATGAAGTCGGCCCTTCTGTGCTGTCAAACTTGCAGTTTTTCTTCAGCTAACATTATATACCATTGTGACGTGAAAATGTATGTTAGTCCTCATTAAATATTATAAAAACTTAATTTTTTCTTCTACTTAGATAAGTGTGTGTGTGTGTATGTGTGTGTATGTGTGTTACTGGGGATTGAACCCAAGGGCAATTTACCTCTGAGCTACACCCTCAGCTTATTATTATTATTATTTTTGAAACAGAGTCTCACAAATTTGTGGAGGGTCTCACCAAGTTGCCAAGGCTGCTGTTGAACCTATGATCCTCCTGTCCAGCCTCCCAAGTACTGGGATTATAGGCATGTGCCACCATGCCCAGCTTAAACATAACTTTTAATGTTATCTTTCTATATTCCAATGGCACACTTGCATTCAACCTTGGGCATTCTATTCGGGAGAGCAGCAGTTAAGGGAATTTCAATTCCAACAGCTTTTGTGTCTAATTACTCTTCTAACAACTGTAGTCAGTATGTGAAGGGTAAGGACAAAGGGACATGGGAAGAGTTTTTCTCACGTTTAAATAATATCTAATGCATCAACATAAATATTCTCAAAGCAGTTTATATACCTTTTCAAAAGCTTCTTCACAACACAGCCTAGAGATCAGGTAACATTATTTTTGGAAATTATTAAAAATATATTTTTCTGTTCAAAAGGGTTATGTATAGGCTTTAGATTCTTCAAAGTTTCAGTTGTTTGGGTCAGAGGAATAATAGTTTTAATAGTATAATTTAGAAAACAGTAGAACAAAAGATGAAGCATTGTGAGTAGGGTGATCATACCTGCTGGTTTCCACAGGACAGCCCCAAGTTACTTCTGTCCTGGCATAATTACTTTCACTGTAAAAGTGTCCTTCTTAATGATAATTTCCCTTCCTGGTAGAAGGAGGGAGGAAAAAAGAAGGTAGTGTGGGAAGACCTGGATTAGAAAATTCCAGGATCTGATGCTAGAAAGTGAGGTTGGCCCATCCTGATTTAGGCAACAAGCATTTTTTTGGGGGTATGTATGTGTGTGGGGAGTGGGTTTGAACCTAGGGCCTCTTGCATGCTAGGCAAGTGCTCTACCACTGAGCTTTACCCCCAGCCCAGCTAGCAACAAGTTTTTATAGGTAAAGTAGATAATGACCATTGGTTGATCAATGTTAACTTCTTTTAAATTTTTTTAAGTGAGGAGAAAGTGAATAGGTATTTATTACATTTTGGAATTTCCAAAGCTGCAAATTACATAGATAATTGCAATTTCTAAATTTAAGTCAGATTAAAAGAAAGTCACCTCACAGATATTGTTATTTCATAGGCATCAGATCAGTTATGACAGTAGAAAAATTGTTAGAATACCAATCACAGTGGTTAACTGCATATTCCACTATAAAAAGATAATGAAAAAACAAAATTCATGGAGCTATTATAAGGATTAAATGAATTAATACATATAAAGTATATGCTTGGCCTATAATATATGTTCAATAAATGTTAGATTCCTATTTTATTATAATTATTATTGTTACTAGTAGTTTTACTATAAGGAAAATGCTGCTTTTTCTAACCAGTGTTTGCTCTTTACACTATATCTTTTCTGAATAAATCATTAAGCTATTTATTCTTTGTTCAAACAAAGAAACATGCACCTGTTTCCTATGAGTTAATTTTTCTAAGTCATTGCTAACTTTAGACTGTTGGAATATTGTATGTTGAAACTACAAAATTTATTAAACATTACAGAGAATATATGTACTATATATTAATGGATCAAGATTTAAAGACATTTTAAGACATGGTGCCCATCAAGAAACTCTTGATCTGGAACAGTGTTTCTTAATTTTTTCATTATAATATTCATGGGAGATAAGTTAAATTTAAATCTATTGATTAAAATAATTTAAACGAAATTTAACTTAAAACTTAATTTCTCCTTAATAAAATAAATTTAGTAAGAAAAGGATTTTGTCTAGTAAGGTTGAGTTTCTGAGAGCTACAAACCACTGTAATACCTAAGTTTGTTGTTGTTGTTGTTATTCCCTTGGAACCAATTTTTGCCCCCATTTAAAATCCATAGTCTAGGAGAGAGTACACTTAAAATGATTATGATAAAAATCAATGTATACATTTTGATATCTACAAACATGTCATCCCAGAAAAAAGATGTGGGCTGGAGTTAATAAAGAAAGAAGCTTCTGCATCAGGAGTTTGCTTCTACAGAGTAAAGACAGCCTACCATTTGTGATATGCTGATAATAATTTCTTGGTATTAAGACATGGTTTAAATAGTACCCAGTATTTCTAGTATTTTTAACTGTGCTATTTTAATATTTATTTATCTATTTGTCTATTTTTTGTGGCACTAGGGATTGAACCCAAGGTCTTATACATGCATGGGGCAAGTGCTCTACTACTGAACTATATCCCCTAACTATGCTATTTTAAAGTAAAGAACACAATAAAGACCCAGACCTCATACATTTTTTTTATCCCCCATGTATTCCAGTGGGAAAAACCTAAATGTGCAATGTGTGCATGTATGATGTTCATACCCTGACATATATCAAAATGTATAATTACAATGCACCAATAAATGAACATAAAAAAACATACTTCAGTAAGAAGTGTACTCTTCAAGAAATGTAAGATTTTTGTGAAAATATTCCACATACTCCTTGTCAAGTCAAAATAATTTCTCTGTATCTGTGAAGATGTTCGTATGGTTTTCCTCTTTAATCTGTTAATGTGATGATTTCAACTAGACTTTTCTAATGTTCAATAATTTTTAAAAGCCAATTAAAATGATAGATTTTCCAATGTTTTATCATTCCTATATGATATATATATATATATATATATATATAGGATAAATATATATATGAAGAATAAATTCCATATGAACATATTGGCATTTAAACACTGATAGACTCAGCTTGTTAATATTTTACATGCACATGTTAAGAGGGAGATTGGCCTGTAATATTGTTTTATGCTATTTTTGCCTGGTTTGCATATTTTGATTTTATTGGCTTCATAAAATGTGCTGGCTGTTAGGTGACAGTTCCCTATGCATCTGTATGTGTTGGCACATCTTGCAAGCAGAGGTACTAAATGCCTTTGTTCTAGACTATCTTTTCAAATATACTTGTATAGCAAACAGTCTTGGAAGCACAGGGCAGGTTTGTGTACAGTGTTGGGACATAGTACCATAGTACCACATGCCTGTGATAAAAGATTTGAGTTTCATAAGCTCAGCGTTCTCCTGTGCAACTCACCCCACTGTGTGTATAGATATCATCTGGCCCTATTTGTGACACCTGTGGGAAATGGGGCTTAGGCACTCATTGTAAATGCTAACCTTCTGGCTAATGTCCTTTGTCTTCCACCCATGAGTCTTGTCTAGTCTTCTACCAGTATCCATGGGACTGGATGAATTACTTGTTAGCTTGTAAGTGGAATAAAGTCTCTGACCCTTAACAGTTTTTGACATTGGTAATCTAGTAGTAGCCTTTAGTCTCTGAAACAGTTTGCATAAAATTAAAATCCTCAAAGGTTTGGTAAATCTAGCTGGTAGAACCTTTTGGGCCTATAGTCTTTTCAGGTGTAGGGGTGGATTTTTAATACCTGCTGATTTCTTTAAGAGTTGTTGGAGGTACTTGGGAGGCCAGACAGGAAGATCACAGGTTCCAGGTCAGTGCATGGAAACTCAGAGAGACCTTGTTTTGAAATAAAAAATAAAATAGAGCTGGGGGTGTAGCTCAGAGATAGATTGAACCATGGATTCAATCCCTAGTCCCAATCCCCCTCCCCAAAAAGAGCTGTTGGGCTTTATTTATGTTTTCTAGTTCTTGGCTCTTTTTGTTAATTTTATGTAACATAAACCTATATATCTAAGTTTTCAAATGAATTGAACCAAAATTTTCATAGTTTGGTACACCTAGGGATCTTCATAAATATTCTAGTCTTTTTTTGAATACATGGTTTGTTTGTATTCCCTGCCCCTTGGAGGTTAGGCATGACTAGAAACTTGTCCAGTGAAAAAGACTCTCCGATGAACATGATGTGCATTGTTTATGGGTAGAAGGATGTATAAGTTCCAGGTTAGGGAGAGCTGCAGGGCTCTCCCTTCCACTGAGAATAACAACCAGTAAGGTAGCAGCAGAGGGTGCTCTGTCCTCTTGGCTCTGAAAGTTTAGGAAGATGTGGAGCAGAACACCTAGCAGTTCAGGGAAAATTATTTCAATGTTACTATGAATTCTGAATAAAAAATAATGAGATAACTTATAAAACCATTCATGTAACAGATGACAAAAATGGAAGTTGAAGCTGGCTGGTTCTCTCACATTAAAAGAAAAAACTTCTTGGAGAAATTAATTATAGTGAAATCAAAGAGCAAGAAAGACCTGTGAAGAAAATCTCCAAGTTGTTATGAGGGTTAGAAAGAATATACAGAATTACTAACATCCCCAAAAGTTCCTTCTGTTTCTTCTTAAATTCTTAATTCATAAGAAGAATTAATTCTTCTTTATGAATTTAATTTAATTATTTTTCTTCATTAATTCTTAATTTCACAAGAAGAATTTTATCTCAGAGTATTTGTTTCTCATTTCTTAGAAAACAAGGCTATGGCCGGGCGTGGTGGTACACGCTTGTAATCCCAGTACTTGGGAGGCTGAGACCCTAGGATCCGGGTTCGCGGCTAGCCTCGGCTACTTAGTGAGGCCCTCCGCAACTTAGTGAGTCCCTGTTTTAAAATAAAGAATAAAAAATAGGGCCGGGGGTGTAACTCGGAGGTAGAATGCCCCTGGGTTCAATCCCCAGTACTGCAAAAAAAGAAAAAAGAAAACAAGGCTATGACTTTTTTTCCCTACAAAATATGGCACAAATTTATCTGCATCATCAAAGACCATAACACGGGCTTCATTATTCTGAAGCTTCTTTGAGAGGCTGTCAGTAAGTTATCTTACTCAGTTTTGCAATTCCAGCAGCTTGCTCTGTGTTTTCAGTGGATATTCAATATATCTGTTGGATGGATGGATGAGTGCCTGCATATACAGATAGAACTTAGAGAACAGAATAAATAATTTGCATATTTTTGGAGACTGTCCCAAACCAAGCCTGTCAAATGTGTTTCAGCAGGAGTTGAATATCGTTATGAATATATTTAAAAACATTTTGCAGTTCTTATGAAAAAATATTCTTTATAGCACACTTCAGAGAGCCCTAAAACCAGTATTAAAAAGGAGACATATCCTCTTATCCATGTGTGATAGGACAGACAAAAGGTGAAACACAGTGTTTTACCACTCTCTAGTCTTATTACATAAGGATTTTGTTGTGTCAAAAGTTGATTGATATAAGTAGGTCTTAGCAGAGGTGGAGTGATATATTTATAGTCACAAATAGGTATAGAGTTGCTGTGTTAATATACTTGGAAAGCTAATGCAAATAGATTTTAAATGTCATCTTCATCTTCTATGTCTTTAGGCCCCCAGAGTCAAATGTATTAACCCTGTAAAAATTAACCTTTCATATTGAAAAAATTAAAGTGTGTAGCAAGTTATTTATAACTCTAGAATACCTGCTTAGATTTCAATATAGTTTATAAAGTTGTCAGGCTAAATTGCAAATTCTTAAAATGTTTTGGTTCTGTAACCAGGTAAGAGTTGTACTATTTTTTTAAAAAAATTTTTACTGGGATATATATATATACACATATATACACATATATATATCTTTCCATTTAGCAATTCTTAAGTGTATAATTCAGTCTGTGGCATTAATTATATTCACAAGGTTGCACAACCATCACCATTGTATATTCCCCCCAATTTTTCATTACCCCAAACAAAAATTATAGTCATTAAACAATAACTTCCCATTTCTCCCTTGCTCTAGGCCCTGGTAATCTCACATCTTTCTGTCTCTATAAATTTACTCATATGTTTACGAGAGATATCTCATATAAGTAGGATCATAGGATGTTTGTCATTCTGCATCTGGTTTATTTCTTAGTATAATGTTTTCAAGATTTGTCAATATTGCAGTATGTACCAGAACTGCATTCCTTTTTATGGCATTTATTCTTTTTTAATCCATTTTATGTGTATTTCACATTTTGTTTATCTATGCACTAGCTGATGGAAATTTGGATAGTTTCTCCCTTTTGGCTATTGTGAGTAAGGCTGTGATAAAAACTGGCATACAAGCATCTGTTTGAGTTCATCTTCAGTTCTTTGGGGGTGTACATCCAGGAGCAGAACTGTAGTGTCACACGGTAATTCTATATTTAGCTTTTTGAGGACTTGCCAAGTTCACAGTGGGTCACGCCATTTTACCTTCCCACCAGCAAGGTACAGGGTTTCAATTCCTCCTTACCAACACTTGCTAAATTTTTCCTACCATAATTATTACTATTATTGCCATCCTTGTGCGTCCGGATCTTCTTGTGGTTTTGATTTCCATTTCCCTAAAGATAAGTGATGTTGAGTATCTCTTCATATGCTTCCTGGGCATTTGTATATCATCTCTGGAGAAATGTCTATTTGAGTCTTTTTACTTATTTATTGCATTTATTTATTTTTTAAATGTGCTTTTATTGGTGCATTATTGTCTCACATCACAATGAAAATCAAGTTGACAGTAACATACATGCACACCGCACTTGGTGCCCCCCGCCTCCCCTTCTCCCTCTTCCCAATACAGAGTACTGAGATTGACATTGGTATATTCTCATATGTACACATGGTCGATGGTAGTAATTCCATTAATGAACTTCTTTCTTCCCCTTTCCCTTCCCTTAGACCACTTCCCTGGCTACACTGAGGCTTCTCCACCATTGTTTGGAGTCCTTCTTGTATCCCAAGTACTCCTTAGCTTGTGCATATTAGAGAAAACATATGACCCTTCTCTTTCTGTGATTGGCTGATCTCACTTAACATAATGTTCTCCAGGTCATTTCATTTTCTTGTAAATGACCAATTTTTAAGATTGGTTTGTTTGCTTTCTTGTTGGTGAATTGCAGGATTTCTTTATATATTCTGGGTATTAACCTCTTGTCAGGTATGCCATTTGTAAATATTTTCTTCCATTCTGTAGGTTGCCATGTTGCCTTTATTACTTTCTTGATAAATGGGCTTTGCATAAAATTTTATTTTTTGACAAGGTCCATTCTACTTAGTTTTTTTCTTTGGTTGTGTATACTTTGGTGTCATATCTAAGAATCCCCCTGTCATAAGGATTATCTCTTGTTTTGTTTGAAGAGTTTCATGGTTTTTAGTTCTTATATTTAGGTTATTGATTCATTTGGAGTTAATTTTTTAAATGTAATATATTTAATAATATATCTTTTCTTTTTTGTGGTACTAGGGATTGAACCCAGGGGCATTCTACCTCTAAGCCATACCCCCAGTCCTCTTTATTTTTTATTTTGAAACAGGGTCTCACTAAGTTGAGGAAGGCCTCAATAAGTTGCAAAGGCTAGCCTTGAATCTGTAATCCTCCTGTCTCAGCCTCCCAAATACTAGGATTACAAGCATTCACCACCACACCCAGCATAATATATCTTTTTAATAGACACATAGTAATTCTTTATATTTATTGTGTTCTGTGTGATATAGTGCAGTGGAGTTCGTTTTTATTTATAATATAATGTAGGGAATCAACTTCATTATTTTGCATATGTAAATCTAATTTTTCTAGCAGTATTTACTGAAAAGACTATTCTTTCCCCCACTGAATGAACTTAATTAGCATCCTGTCAAAAATCAGTTGGCCATAGAATGGTTATGTCTGGATTTCTATTCCATTAGTCTATAGGTCTATTCCTATACCAGTACCACACTGTTTTCATTACTGTAGCTTTGTAGTAAGTTTTGAAAAAGAAGAACAAAATTATGTCATTTTTAGGAAAATGGATGGACCTGGAGAACATCATGTTATGTGAGATTAGCAAGTCACAGAAAGTGAAGGGTCATATGTTTTCTCTCATATATGGAAGCTAGGGAGTAATCTGGATAGAAGAGGAAATTTAGATAAAAGAGGAGAAACACCAGACGAGTGATGGAGGTGGTGGTGGGGGGGGGAGGAAAGGATAATTAGGAAAGGATAATAGAAACATATCCATTAACATTATCTACATATGTCAAATTATCAGTGCCAATCTCAATATGGGGAAGGGGAGGGAGTGGGGAGAGAGCCTGGGGGAAGGCTCACCAAGTGCTGTGTGCATGAATGTCCCTATCATTCTGAGCTGCATTATGAAGTGAGATTACAATGCACCAATAAAAGTATATTAAAAATTGTGAACACTGTACTTCTTTTCAAAGTTTTTGTTGTTGTTATTCAGCTCACCTTGATTTGTACATGAATTTGAGAATCAGGCTTTCCATTCTGCAAATAAAGCTGTTAAGAATTTTGAGCCGGGCGTGGTGGTGCACGCTTGTAATCCCAGTACTTGGGAGGGTGAGACCCGAGGATCCGGGTTCGCGGCCAGCCTCAGCTACTTAGTGAGGCCTATGCAAGTTAGTGAGACCCTGTTTCAAAATAAAGAACAAAAAATAGGGCTGGGGGTGTAGCTCGGAGGTAGAATGCCCCTGGGTTCAATCCCTGGTACAGCCAAAAAAAATTTTTTTTTTCATATGGACTGCATTGAATTTGCAGGTAACTTTTAATATGTTAATATTAACATATTAATATGTTAGTATTAAATTTTCTAATCTATCATCACAGGGTATCTTCCCATTTATTTGCATTGTGTTGAATTTCTTTCTGCAATGCTTTGTAGTTTTTAGTGTGCAATGTTTTTCCATGGCTGTGGTTAAAATTTATCCTAGGTATAGTTTTTGAGTCCAATCCCCAGTATGGAAAAAAAAATATTCCTAGATATTTTATTATTTTAGATGCTATAATAAATGTAATTGCTTTCTTAATCTTTTTAGATTGCTCACTGCTGGTATAGAGGAATAGAACTGATTTTTGTGTGTTGATCTCATAATCTGCAATGTTGCTGAATTTATTAGTTCTATCAGCTTGTGTGTGTGTGTGAGGAGTGGGGGAGGTACTGGGGACTGAAGCCAGGGACAGTCTACCTCTGAGATATACCCCCAATCCATTTAAAGAAAAAAATTTTTTGAAACCATGCATGTCTCTAAATTACCATGTGCTGGCCTCAAATCTATGATCCTCCTGTCTCAGTCTTCCAAGTACTGAGGCTATAGGCGTGCACTACTGCACCTTGCTTCTAGTAGCTTTTCAAAAATACTTTTTGGGATTTTCTATATATGGGATTATGTCATCTATAAATAAAGATAGTTTTATTTATTTTCAAATTTAGATTCCTTTTCTTTTTCTTACCTAGTTGCTCAGGCTACATCTTCCAGCACAATGTTATATAGCAGTGGTGAAAGCACTGTCATTCCTAATTTTGGACTTTTTCTCCACTGAGTGTGATGTTAGCTGTGTTTTTCATAATGCTCATTGTCATTGTGAGATGTTGAGGAAATTCCCTAGTTTTCTTGTTTGTTTTTAATCATGCAATGGTGCTGGATTTTGTCAAATGTTTCCTGTATCAACTGAAAAGATCTTTTTCCCTGTTCATTTTATTAGTGTGGCACTTTTGCTGCATTCCTTAAGTTTTGCTTATATTTTTGTTTTCATTCAGCTCCAGTATTTTCTAATTTGCCCTGTCCTTTCTTCTTTGACCCAAGTGACTGTATAAGAGTGTGTTGTTTTCTATAAATGGCACTCAGAGTTCTTTGGTCCTGGCTTGCTTTGTGGCAAAACCCACTGCTTCTCTGGACCTCGTGTGACTCCACCATATTCCATGGGATTTGGAGACAAGGAAAACCAACACAACCATGCTGATGTTCCCATCACCTGAGGCCAGCAATTAACTGCCTTACTCTGATCCATTAAGTCATATATCTTTAGCACTTACTGAGTTGTAATAAGATTACTCCTTCCCATCTGCTATGAGGTTGGGGTTCTCACAGACACAATTACGTATTATGAACATTTTGGTCTATTTATTCTATTTCTTTCTTTATAAAATATGTATTCTTTGTTCTTTTAAAATTTTCTGGTATTTAGATTTTTGTTGTTGTTTTTAATGTACGGGGAAGGGAAGGGAGTGGGGTGGGATCTGGAGGGAAACACATCAAGTGTTATATGCATGCATCCTATCACTCCATACCTTATTATGTATATAATTATAATGAGCCAATAAGAGTATATAAAAAGGAACATGTTGTTTAATTTCCACATATTTCTGAATTTTTCAGTTTTTCTTTGGAATAGATTTCTAGCTTCTGTTGTGATCAGAGATGATACTTTGTATGATTTCAGTCTTCTAAAATATATCAAGACATGCTTTGTGGTAGTGCCATATCTTTTAAACTTAACATTTATAACTTTAAATACCAAAAATAAATGTGGATGTTAATGTTTTAATTTTTTTTAGTTTTTTTTTTGCGGTACCGGGGATTGAACCCAGGGGCGTTCTACCTCCGCTCTACACCCCCGGCCCTATTTTTTATATTTTATTTTGAAACCGGGTCTCACGAAGTTGCGGAGGGCCTCACTAGGTAGAAAGAGAGAGAGAGAGAGAGAGAGAGAGAGAGAGAGAGAACTGAGGCTGGCCGTGAACCCGGATCCTCGGGTCTCCGCCTCCCAAAGTACTGGGATTACAAGCGTGCGCCACCACGCCCGGCTTTTTTTTAGTTTTTGAGTGTTATAATACTTGCTATTATGTTATACAACATATTATATTTACATTTATATTCATGAATTCTGGATTTATTTTATTTCTAATTGGTCACAATTATGCTAACCATAATTTATTTTTATTTATTTCTGTTGCTGCCTGAGTAAGCATTTAATAAACACCAGAAGGCCATTTTTAAATTAATTTTCTATTAGTTTTAAATGAGTGGCTGCTTCCTAAGATTTAGACAAATATAATCCCTAATTTTTTCTGTTTTACTTTAATATTATTAAATTATGTTGAATTTGATTTAATAATTTTATATTCAAAATTAAGGATTTTTTCCCATGCAGCAATATTTAATGTTTTTCTTCCTTAAGAAATATAATTTTTTACTTGTTAACATAGAATATAAAATAAACTAGATCTTAACAATTAGCCTATTTATAATTAATCATATATTATAATTTTAAGTTCATTGGTAAGGTTTTAACAGTAAACTTAGCCTAGAAATTTTAATTCTTAAATTTAACCTAATTTGTAACATATCGAAAAGTTTCTCTTGTCAGGAAATGTCTTAAAGTCTCATTTATGTTGTGAGACAGAGTGTACTGGATTATTATAATTATCAGTAAGTCATTTAGGATGGATATGCTCCCAATTTCACAGATTAAAAATCAAGAAAGAAGGTCCTAGGTTTGAAGAGTTTAGTTGATACACCATGGGTCACATGTAAGAAAATGAAGGAGCTAAGCCAGTTTCTGTTTATAATAGTACTATATACTTCTGATATTTCAAAGCTATAAGACAATTAAAAAATGTTCCCTCAGTAGCCTGACATTTTATATAAAAATATTTCAAACAAATTGCTTTTTGAGAAGATAGCTCTTTTAAAAATAATTATATCTGTTCTCTGTACATATATAAATATCTGGTTAAAGTCCTTTTGACATTAAAAGAATGAGTGACCCTAATCAATCTTTTAACCCATTTGTAACCTCTGTTGTTCTCAAAGGATGCTGTGCAGACATTTGGAAACCTATAGGGGCATTTTTGTCTGGTACAATAAGTAGGGGGATCTACTTCTGGTCAAGTATGCTTATGTTCAGCAGTGCTGGGTTAGAACTGACCAATGTGTACTCTTTTGAAAACACCTAGGGGCCAGTTTTTTGATAATCTTTTAAAAACTAAATAAGGAAGTAAGAAAATGACCCATGACTTGTTAAAATCATAACTAAATTTTACTATTGGATAAACATATCTTGTCAGATTACAATTCAGACAAAGCATCATTTAAATAGTAATATCCATATCAAACAAAATTATTTCTTAATTTTAATCTATAAGTAGAAATTATTAGAATGATTTGGTGAATAATTTATTCTGAGTTATTATCAGTCAATAATTAGTTGTATATGTGTGTGGGGGTACTGGAGATTGGATACAGGGACATTCTATCTCTGAACTACACCTCAGCCCCAATTTTTTTTTTAAATTTTAAAACAAGGTCTCACTAAGTTTCCAAGGCTGGTCTTGGACCTGCAATCCTCCTGTCTCAGCCTCCCAAGTACAGGGATTCCAGGGTGCATCACCATGACTGGCAGTAATTAGTTTTATAAATAGATTAGTTGTTTAGAGAATCAAAAGGAATATATTTTCTAATTTATTTATTTATTTATTTTTATTTTTTTATTTTTTTGCGGTACCGGAGATTGAACCCAGGGGCTTTCTACCTCCGAGCTACGCCCCCGACCCTATTTTTTATACTTTATTTTGAAACCGGGTCTCACGAAGTTGTGGAGGGCCTCACTAAGTAGAGAGAGAGAGAGACAGGGAGAGAGACAGAGACAGAGAGAGTTGAGGCTGGCCGCGAACCCGGATCCTCCGGTCTCCGCCTCCCAAAGTACTGGGATTACAAGCATGCGCCACCACGCCTGGCTAACTTTTTGGTTTATTTAGAGACTTTATGTTTCTAGTTAAGTGTTTTGAATATCGCTCTAATAGAAAATGTTGTTCAGAAAAGTCAAACTCTATTAATTTAATGACAACTCAATTTAGGAAAAAATAATTTTATCTGTTTGAGAGATTATTTTCCTTTTTAGAGCAGAAACTTAAAAAAAGCATTATTGCTTCAGCTATGTCTTTTCTTTTCAGAGCCCTGCCAGTGTTCCTGATGGAGTCAGTGCCACTTGACAGGAAGTCGTATTACCAGATTCAGCTTGAAACCCTCATAGCTGCCACTTTTGTCTATTATTTAAAATTAATTGTTAAGCTATTCTTTTGATATGTGTGAACTTTCAGGACATATCACATAAGGAATGTAGAAAAAATATCTTAAAGGCATAATATCTATTTCAGAGTGAACTCAAAGTTTCAAGTCATTTAAATTGAGAATTTGTAATATTTTGAAAAATTATCATATGGCCTTTTTCTCAAACTAGAAAAAAGTATCAAATGAAAAGCAGTCCCTACAGTATATATTAATATTTTTTCTCTCTCTGCTATGTTAGGAAAAAAGGATATTTAAATGTAGGTTTGAAGAACAAAATAATGGGACAGAAACCAAATATTTTCAGAATATAAAATCTATACTTTATATACAGCCTTGCATTATTATACTCAATCTACCTATAAAATACCAGCATATCAGCACATCAGAAATTAAGAAGAATATAATATCTTAATTGATAATAGTACCATAGCATCTCTATATTTTCTTTTGTGGTACTGGGGATTGAACCCAGGGGTGTTCTTCCTCTGAGCTACACACAGCCCTATTTTATAATTTGAAACAGGGTTTCACTAAGTTGCTGAGGGCCTCACTAAATTGCTGAGCCTGCCTTGAACCTGTGATCCTCCTGTGTCAGCCCTCCAAGTACTAGGGTTACAGGTGTACACCACAACTCTTGGCTGAAGCATCTCTATTGTATTACCAAAATGATGGCCCTTCCCACAAAATAGTAGTATTTATTATTACTCAACAAATCATCACAATATAATCATGATTATAATAATAATTGAGTCATCACAATATAATCTTAGAAAAGTTAAAACATGTATGTTAATCAACATTTTGCTAATAAAATGATTTCATTGCCAGCATAGTTATGAAGTTTTACTGCAACCAACACTTTAGTTTTGGATAAATAATGTCTTAAGCTCTTTGATACTGGTGAAGTTAAAAATCTGATACTGGTGAAGTTAAAAATTCAACTGTTCAGTTGTTTGCAAGTTTCAACAGCAAATTATAAATTTGCACACATTAAAATGTTTTCATATTATCCTATTAATTTTAGTGGGCTACTATTATAATAACTGTTGAATTTATGAGTGTACATCTCATTTAATATTCCTCTGTGTTAAGCCATAACAAATAAGTTCCACTTCATGTGGACTATAAAAATGAAGGATGCAACTATAGCTATGGAATGGTAAATCATGCTGGTTGCCCCATTAGCTGGAAAAAAGGTGTGAATCTTTTGAGATTATCTTTAGATCATTAACACATTCCTCAAGTCCCCAAAGGAAAGAAGTTGTGACTCTCCCTCTCCTCTTCTCCAGATACTTGTCAATTTTTGTAACTTCTTTTCCTTTTTGGAACTTTTCATTTTCCGGGATTACCTTGGTATCCATTTTTTTACCTACTTTATTCTTTTTATAGATTTTTAATGTAATTTTTTACAGATGGAAAAACAGCAGGTTTAATGTCTTCGATACAAGATTGAAGTACTGTAAACAAGTTGTGGTCTCTTGAATCCAATGGCATTCTCCCCAGAGTGGTGCTGCTGTCAGCATACTGACTAAACTCTAATTTGTGCAATTATTTGCAGATTTCTTAAATTTGCATTGTAATTTCAATCAAATTTGTATTTGCTATCTAAAACAAATGAACAATTGCCATCATTATTAGCTATCACTATACTGTGCTAGAGTTAACTTCATTTCAGTGTAAAACAACTCTTCATCTTTTTATTTATAGCATCATATTCCCTCTTATACATTTCATTATTCATAATAATTCAGATGTCAGTGTCAGGAAGTCCTAGAATAAGCAAAAGGATCTTTCGGGGTGCCTCTCCAGTCTGAGTGTGATTCTGCTCTGCCTCCTGTTCACAGTCCTCTCCCCTCCTAGGGCAGTGGATATGGATCTTGGTACTCAGGCTGCACATGGGAATCACCCAGTGAGCTTTAAATAAGAGTGATGTTGGGGATCCATCTCCAGAGATTCCAAATTAATTGGTCTGGGATATGCCCACAGCATTAGAATTCATTTAACTCCTAAGTGTGAAAGAATAGAAACTAATACCCAGAATTATTTTGCTTAAAAAACAAAACAAAACAACACCTTGGCTCTTTTGTCCCCTGATGCAATCAACCCATCAATCATTTTCTTTTTCATCTGTCAAGGTTAGCTGAGGACTGTGGAATTTCTTAAGATGTGATGAAAAGTTCTGCTCAATAATAGTTTTCATATTTTGTAGGTGTTCTCTTTTGGGAAATGCAATTTCTGAGGTTCAGTATTAAGATTATGAATGCTGACGGTTATCGCTTCTGGAACTTCTTTACCTCTTTATTGGTATCATCAAGCTAAATGTTCACTTGATTGAAATGAGTCTGAGTAGTTTACATTTTACATTCCCTAAGGAATAAACTATTACCAACTGTAATATCCTAGAGGCTGGTTATTTCAAATCATTCTGAAAAAAAAACCTTAACTGTGCAAATATAATCATACCCTACAAAAAATCAGAACAAAAATTCCTTCTATAGCTTCTGTATTTTTCATTCTAAAACAAAGTTATAAGATTTATACCTATTCAGAATAGTGACCTATGAACAATAGTGTGCTCTTAGCCAGTAACATGAGTGTAATTGGATTATTACCCAACCTTTAGTCTGTACGAAGGAAAACAAACTTGTTTATAAGGTATCCTTTTTGAATGTGTTATGAAATGTGTTATGAGTGTTATGGGTTGGAGGTGACCCAGCCTTTAAAGAGAAATCCAAGTTCTCAGATTATTTATATCTGAATGGTGAGGAAAATATCACTAAGAAATTGCTTAGAAGAAATTACAGGATGCATCTCTTCAATCTATCTGTAACAAAGACATTTTAAATTCATTTTTAAAAATGAACATCTTCCTATCATTTGATGTTTCCCTTGTATAAATGTTGAGGTCATACCGCTTTGTAATACAGTTACACATGGAGCCTGAGAAATGCGCCTGGGGAAAACAGTTAACTTTCCCAATGGGGAGTATGTCCTGAGGACCAAGGAGCTGGAACACTAAGTACAAGCCCTATTTATCAGGAAAAAGGTCAACACACAGAGTGACCATATGTGGACACTTCTGCTGTGCACTGTAGAACTCGGGAGAGCACACTTCAGATAGACACTATGCAAAAGACGCTTCCTCCTGCAGTTGGGCAGCATGGCATGCCTGATTTCATAGCTCTCATTGCTTTCCTAACTAGAAAGGAGGTCGAGAATAGGTGGATAGCTAGTCCTCTATGATGAGGCAGCCTAGGAGGCTCCTCAGGGGGCTATATAGTCTACCTTGAAAATTACATTATCTAGACTTTTGATAAATGGCTTATTAGCCAAATGAGAAATAAACATTGCTCTTTAGTATGGGCAATCACTACTAGTCCAACAAATACAAGGCTTGTGGTCAACTGGCTTGAAGAGCGAGGGGCTCCTTGTTTTCTCCCTTGTCTACATCTTGGGATCCATATCTAGAGTAAGAGGCAGAACTAAACCTATGCACTGAACTCTCGGTCCACTTGTTCAATTATTTCAATTGCATGGATAAGGTAGAACTCAGAAGTATGTCAGGCTTCTATCACTGAACCTATAATAGGCAGGAAAGAATGTGAATAGTGGATTGGCTATCAAAGGCCCTGTTTGGGTTCACTGAGGAAGTACAAGGGGACCCTTTGTGATTCAGTACAAGAAATCAAAGAGATAAGAGGGAAAAAGAGTAGGAAATGCCACTCCAAAGCACTGACTGTGAACACAGAGACCCAAGCTACCAACATGTGGCCCAATGACTGCTTCCCTCAGTCTCAGATGAGCGATCACTCTTCCCCAGTGAAAGCTCTTCTACATTTTTTATGTGGGGTGACTCCTTTTTATTTTTTTGAACAGTTCCTGAGAGAGATTGTTGAAATCTCCAACTGTGATTGTGGATTCATGACTATTTCTTCTCTTAATTCTGTCAAATTTTGTTTTATATATTTTAAAACTTTTTTAGATGCATGCAGATTTTCATTTTAACATTTTCCTATTAAATTATCTCTTTTATTACCATGAAATGTTCCTTTTTATCTCTAGTAATTCCAGTTCACTTAAATCTAATTTCTTTCTTTTTTTGTGGTGCTAGAGATTAATGAGCTGCACCCCTAGCCCTATTTTATTTTTATTTTGAATTAAGGTCTCATTAAATTGCCTAGGTTGGCCTCCAATCTGTGGCCCTTCTGTCTGGGGTTCCCAAATATTGGGATTACAGGCATGCGCCATCATGCCTGGCAGGCCTTCCTTGTTTTTAAGGACTTTAATATTTCTGAGAAGTACTGGTCCAATATTTTATAGAATGTCCCTCAACCTGGGATTTCTTTGATGTTTTCCCTACGATTAGACTGAGGCTATAGGTTTTTTAGGAGGGAGTATAGAAAAGTAGAGTCTTGACTAGCTTTTTGATTATACATTCCTTCGGTTTTTTTTTGAGTAGTTATTTCAGTGATTAAATATATAACTTTGATTTATGACAATATATGATAAATTGGTACTTTTACTACTTCCCAGTATGTGAACCTTACTACAGTTTAACTTCACTTATTACCTTTGGTATTTTTGCTATTACTGTCTTATATTTTCATTTTCTATGTTTAAACTTACCAAATATTATTGCTGATTAGACTGATAATATTCACTCATATTTTTTCCACATAGTTATCCTTTCTGGTGTTCTTCCATGCTGACATTCTGTGCTTCCTGTTGGAATTATTTTCCTTCATCCTAAAGAACAACCTTTAGTTTTTCTTGAGTGTAGGTCTATTGGATGCCTAAAAGTGTCTTTATTTTATGTTCATTTCTGAATGATATTTTTGGTTGGATAAGGAATTCTAGGTTAGCAGAATTATTTTTCATTTCAGCACATTAAAAATGCTATTCTATTGTCTTCTGGCCCTCCATTTCTGGTCAGAGGTCAGCCACCCTTGCTTCTTTTAAGGTAACATTATTTTTCCCCTAAATGTGTTTAAGATTTTTCCCTTTATCTTTGGGTTTCAACAGTTTGACTGTGATTTCTCTAAATATGGTTTTCTTTCTAATGCTCCTAGTTAGGTTATGCGGAGATTTATCAATAGGTGTTGTTGTCTTTCATCAGTTTTGGAGAATTCTTGAAAATGATCTCTGCAGATATTTCTTCTCCTCCTTTCTTCCCCTCTCCTTCAGGAACTCCAATTACACAGATTCAATAGACTGTGCCCCACATAATCTGTTGTTAAATCCATTTAATACATTCTTAATGCAGATATTGCACTTTGTAGTTCCAGAATGTCTGTGTTGTTCTTTCTTTACGGCTCCTATCTGCTATTAACATTTTCTACTGCTTTCATCTATTACATCCATGTTTTTTTAAATTTTCACTTATTTTTAAAACAAATTTAAATTTGCTTTAAATATTTCTGGGGGGAAGGGAACACTATTCTCAATTAAGAGAAGTATTTTGATTGTCTAGAGGGACTTTATTATTTTTATACCTATTATATATGAATTCATAGGGAATTAGTTCAGCAGCTCAGATTTCTTTCCACTGATTCTCATGAAATGTGCTTCTCCGGGTGGAGCAGGCTGATGCTTCAGAAGAACTCAGGTACCTTTCTCTTTGGTTTACTTCTTTTTCTGGTCATTTTCCTTTATGTGTTTCGGAAGCTATCTTGGCTCTTTTCAAGTGTTTAATTTGCCCAATTTGCATACTCATTCCTTTCCATTCTCTCTCAGGTACTAGGCATTGAACCCAAGGGTATTCTATCTCTGAGTTACATCCTAGCCATATTTTATTTTTTTCTAATTTTGAAACAGGTCTTGATAAATTGCCAAGTCTGAACTCAAACCTGTGATCATCTTGTCTAAGCCTCCCAAGTACTGAGATTACAGGTGTGTGCCACCACACTTGGCTTGCACCCTCATTCTCTTAGCAAGAATCTTGCCCTTAGCTTGCTTATTTACAACAATGCCAATAGCATGCTGGGGAACACTGTGTGCTCTTTCAGTTTTGCCATGGTAAAATTTGTGGGACATTCATTTTTTAACAGTATCTATTCCCTTGATGGCTACAATATCACATTTCTGGAAGATTTGTATGTGGCCAAAGGAACAACTCCGTGTTTTCTAAAGACCCAGAGAACATAATTTGGGTGCCTTTCTTCTGTTCCTTTGTGGTCATCATTTTGGCGAATTACTGGAAGACAGTGGTTCCAGCTGAGAGGGAGGATTTTTTAAAATTTATTAGCTATTTTAAAGTCCTAGTCGGCTAATTCCAGCATCTAGGTAACACAGGGATCTGTTTCTGTTTTGTGCTTTCCCTCTTGTTTGTTAGTCACATTTTCCTAACCATTTGCATATATTATTTTTTTATTGTATGAAGGATCCATGGAGATTTAAGTTGATATTATTTTCTTCCAGAGAGGATTTGTCCTTTCTTTTTTCAGGCAGATAGGGTGAGAAGGCTCACCACCCAGATCCAACAATTTATAATAAGCAGGAGTGGGTTTGAAGTTAGGATTCAGCTTTCATTAGACTCGACTTCTGACTTCCAATGCCTCATGAGCATGACCCACACTGTGTTTATTGCAGTCTCATCCCTTTAATGGGACTTTATCTCCAAAGCATTATGGAGTTCACTATGGTCCCGGAAAGGAACTATGTTTTCCATCACACCACTTAAGGCACTTAACGCCCTCCTTCTCAATCTTCATGTTTTATCCTAAGACTGACCACAATTTTCCATGATGACTCACAATGAGTACACATATTACCCACTGCTACAAAAAGGCAGTCACACAGTAGTCAAACTTCAGAATACTTGAACATTTTTGAAGTTTACAAAAATTAAATACCACTTAGTCAACTTTGAGTTTGGCTATGCTGAGGCCCTTCACTTTCTTTCTAGTCTTTCTTCATCAAAGATTCAGTAGTCCAGTATCTAGTATCAGAGTCATCTTATTATATATCTGATCATTTTAACCTGGTGTCATCTATTCCACAGGGTTGTTAGCGAAACCAGTAGTACTAGGACACAACACTAAAATTATGAGCTCAGCCAGGCGTGGCGGCACATGCCTATAATCTGAGTACTTGGGAGGCTGAGATAGGAGGATTGCGGGTTCGAGGACATCCTCAGCAACTTAGTGAAACCCTTAGCAACTTAGCAAGACACTGTTTCAAAATAAAAATTTAAAAAAGGTTAGGGGTGTAGCTTGGAGGTAGAATTCTCCTGGGTTCAATCCCCAGTATCTCCTCTAAAAAAAAAAAAAAAACACCTCAGGGCCAAGGTCAAGACTATCCTTTCTCACCAGAAGAATTTGTTTTCTTTGTTAATTTCAGAGGTCCTGTGGTCAGTGGGTGGATTTTTACTGCATGTACACATGTATGCATTTATGTTATACACATAAGTGATTTAAAATAAAGGCAGCTTTATCTACCAACATTCCAACTTCATATGTAATGAAGCAAAATTTATATATGTGAAACAATGAAAAGGATGGACTTTGTGAGTGTGTGTGTGTGTGTGTGTGTGTGTGTGTGTATGTGTGTGAGAGAGAGAGGAAGAGAGAGGTAGAAGAGAGAAAGAGCACACAGGAAGAGGAGGAAAGGAAAGAGAAGAGGAGGATTGAGAGAATAACACACTGCTGGTAACTTTAAAGTAACTAATAGTTATAAAGTGATATTTGAACAAAATATACAAATTGTATTATAATTCATTTGTATCATAAAATTAATAAAAAAGCAAAGGGTATTTTAATTTTGAGTCCACTGCCCAACTGAACTATTTAATATTAGACAGAGACCCTGGATTCAGTGACCCAACACCCAAATAACACCAGGTAACATGAAAAAAAAAAGAAATCTAGAAGAATGTGAGCTAGCACTTCACATTTCTTATCAGGTACTCATTGTACCGATGACTCTGTCAATCACTGCTCTTTCCCTGAGTATCTACCATCTCCAGGCATTACATCCTTGGTTTAGCAGTATCCCATAGACAAGAATTTCTAGCCTCTTTTGTATCTCTCAAACTAGAAATCAGGATGCTGAAATCCATGAGGAGCAGCTGAAGCTGAATCTACACATTAAATATGGATATTAAATATGGATATTTAATGTGTGGATTAAAGATGGGGGTTAGTATTTTTTTATATTTGAAGAACAGTCATGTGGAAAAAGATTAGTTAAAACAGACTTGAGCTAATAAAAGGAAATTGTGAGAAAGCAGATTTCAACACAGAAACTCGTTTGATAGAGTTGTTAAGATGGGCAAACATGTAAAGATCTTCTCCCATTCTGTAGGCTCTCTCCTTACACTCTTGATGGTTTCCTTTGATGAACAGAAACTTTTCAGTTTAATGCCATCCCATTTATTAATTATTGTTTTAATTTCCTGAGCTTTGGGGGTCTTATATAGGAAGTTTCTACCTGTGCCTATATCTTGAAGTGTTGGACCTATGCCCTCCTCAAGTAATTTCAACGTCTCGGGTCTTAATTTCTAGGTCTTTGATCCATCTTGAGTTGACTCTTGTGCAAGGTGAGAGGTTGGGATTTAATTCCATTTTTCAACAAATGGATAGCTAGTTTTCCCAACACCATTTGTTGAAAATCATTTGGCTATATGTGTGTGGATTTGTTTCTGTATCTTCTACTCTGTTTCATTGGTCTATGTAATTTGCAGGAAAATGGATGGACCTGGAGAATATTATGTTAAGTGAGATTAGCTACTCACAGAAAATGAAGGGTCATATGTTTTCTCTCATATGTGGAAGCTAGGGAATACTTAGGATATAAGAGGGACATTAGATAATGGAGGAGAAACCCCAGTGGAAAGAGGGAGGTGGTTTAGGGAAGGGTGGTGGAAGAATTAATGAAGGAAACACTTCCATTGATGTTATGTACATATGTGAGAATACCAATGCCAATCTTAATATCATATATGGAGAAAGGGAGGGAGTGGGGATCCATGGGGAAGCTCACCAAGTGCTGTGTATATGTATGTCACTATCACTCTGAACTACATTATGTGAGACTACAATGCACCAATAAAAGTATATAAAAATGAAAAATGGAAAGGGCTGGGGGTATAACTCAGAGGTAGAACACCCCTGGGTTCAATCCCCAGTACCACACAATAAATAGTAAATAAATAATATAATATAATAATATAATGTTCATACATGAAGGTATTACTACCAATCTCACTAACATGTATGGGGAGAGAGGAGGGGGACTGAGGTGGGATGCAGAAGGAAACACACCAAGTGCTGTGTGCATGTATGAATGTATCACTTTTGAACCTCACTATGATGTATAAGTACAATGCACCAATGAAAGTGTGTATGTATATACTTATATATATACACACATATATGCATACATACATACATACATACACACACACATGCATATATGATGGGCAAGCTTGCTTTTTAAGGTGGTGAGCCCCCTGTCACTGCATGTGCTATACAGTCTAGAAGCCCGTCTCTGCGTGTGGTTGTTGAGGCTGTTCCTGAGGTGGCAGGGGAAGTTACACTATGCATCCTTTCTAACCATCCGTATCTATGATTTCACATTTTACTGGGACTGCTAAAACGTGAAACTACTTATTTTTAACTACTTATTTTTAAAGTAGCTTGTGAGAATGTAGGACTCACCACAGGGTTGTTTTCTGAAATAAGTTTTAAACTCAAAAGTAAATTTTATAGCAAAAACAGAACCGGATTATGCCAAAATAAAAAGAAGTAAAAAGATGTTTTAAAATTTATAGGCCTTTTCAAAAAAAAAAGCATCTTGTGAACAAAATTGTTGCAGTTTCAGAAAAAAATACATACAAAGGCTCTTGCACCTTTCTGGTAAAAGGCAGCACCAGGTCTACAGCATGTTTCAAAATTTCTCCAACTTACCTCCTGCTTTCTGAGAAGGTTAATTTCTGGGCTATATTCAAACTCCTGTTGTTTGAGCATGTAGTGCTTCATTTCTATTAGAGATAAGCATTCTTTTCCATGTAGATATTCTTAGATTTATATTGAACATGTTTAAACTCGCAGAATCAATCTAACACTTTCAGAAAAACAAATGACCAAATAAAACAATTCCCCAGGCTTTCCCAAGAAATGGATGGGTTTGTCAAAAATATATTTCAGATACCTGCATTTAAGCTGCTATTTGTTATAGCCAGCAAAATTAGGTCATAAAATTTTAAATCCTGACTTATTTTTCATTTCTTATGAGTACATGTACAAAAAAAATCAACACTGTGGAACTCCTCTTTTTTCTCCTCCTTTGTGAAAAAGATTTTAATGAAACTTCTCAGCTAGCTTTTGCTTTGTGTATATATGTGTACATACTATAGAAACATACACACATTGTATATATAATATATAATGGTATAAATATATAATTCATATATATATATACACATATGCATACTTGGCATCTTAGTGAATAAGTTAACACAGTGTGGCTGGAAACCATGACAATTGGATACTGACAAAATAAACCGAGGACGTAAGGCCTGGAAATGGTAGATAGTTCAGGGGAAAGAACCAGGACTGACCAGTCATCAGCGCAACTAGAACTGATGAGAGATGCAAAGTGCGAGCTCACACTTACCCCTTGTTTCCATTCCTTTTCAGATTACCCATTTTATGTATATATAAAGGAAATATGCATTTGTAGGAAGAAAAAATGAAAATGTGTCTGCTGACTCCTCAGTATATCCAAGAGACTACTTCATAGGGTGAAAGGAGTGGTAATATGAGTTAAGTGTGAGCTGTTTTATGGCTGAGTGAGTTCATAAAGAGTTTAGGTGAGCTTGATTGGTTAGGAAATCTATAACTATGTTAAAGTGTTTCTTGTTTTCTGTGGTAAAAAACACACACTAATTTTATGTAGCCAAAGGCATCTATTGGCATATCTATTATTTCCCATAAGATCCCCCTGCCTACCTTAATTTCTTTTATCAAAACTGAGCTAAAAAATAAATTTCACAAAGAACCTATTAACACTGCATACATAGATGGCAAAGTATGTTGAGTAATGTATTAACTATGGGAATGACAAACTCCAATGATCCTGATTTTATACATTATTATTATTATTATTATTAGTAGTAGTAGTAGTAATAGTAGTAGTAGTACTGGGGATTGAACCCAGAGGCATTCTACCTCCAAGCTATATCCACAGCCCTTTTTTTAATTTGAAAGAAGAGTCACACTAGGTTGCTGAGAGTCTCGCTAAGTTGTTGAGGCTGGTCTTGAACCTGAGATCCTCCTGTCTCAGCCTCCCAAGTACTAGGATCACAGGCATGTCTCACCATGCCTGGCTCAATTTCATTATTTTTAATCAAGATGACTCAGTTAGTATATAACTAACTGTGACTTATTATGAGAAAACTAGAAATAAGAAAAAACAAAAGTACATGTGTTGAAGGAAAATTTATGCCCTTAAATAATAAAGATAGTAAAAAAGGGCAAAAGTTAATGACTTAGAAAGTCATCTTAATAGGGTACAAAAAGAACAGAATAATCCAAAGAGAATAAAGGTAAGCACTTAATGAAGAGCAGAAACTAATAAAATAAGAAATAGAGATACAATAGAGTCAGTTCTAAAAATTGGTAATTTTAAAGGAATAATGAAATCAACAAATATCTGTCAAGATGGGGTGGGGGAGAACAAAACAGGCCCTATGTAAAAAATAAGAATACAAAGATAGCATAACTATTGCTAAAGGAGAGAGTAAAAGATATTAAAATGTTATAATTTTTATCCTCCAAAATTTAAAAACAGAAAAAATTAACATATTCTTAGTAAAAAGATGTATTGTATAAACTGATTTGTGAAATTGACAAAGTATGAAAAGAAGAAACACAAATCTAATCTTACTCATAAATACAAATATAAAATTCTGAAACAAAATTGTAGCAAACCAAATCTAGCAGTGCATAAGAATAGTGGAGCTTCATTATTCCAGGAATAGAACAGGAGTTTAACCATAGAAAATCAATTACAATGTATACTAATATAATTCAGTGTATTAACACATTGTGGAAGTAAAGACATATGAGCATTTCAAGGAAATGAAATGCTGAAAAAAATTACAAAATTAAAACTCCACTGAAGAGAAAAATATTAGGAATAGACAAGAACTTTCTTAAACCCTAATAAATGGTACCTACCAAAACAGAGCAATATTCATACTCAATGGTAAATATTAAAAGCATTTGTTTTAAAATCGAGGATGCTGCTATCCCTGTTTTTGCTCAAAATCAAATGGAAGTTTCTGCTCAAAATGTCCAGCAAGAAAAAAAGTATCTAAATGCATTAGATTGAAAGATGCAAAATAGTCCTTATTTATAATATGATTATTTTCACTGAAAACCCCCCAAACCATTTAAATAATTAGACTAAATTACATAATTTAGTAAGGGTTATTAAATATGAGATCAGTATCCCACATTCAATGACATTTTTATGACAACAGTTAGTAAATAATTTTACAAATACACACTGTTATATAATAAATATTTGGAAAAATTGGGCATTTAATTGAAAAAAGACAGATGTGAGCCTTCTGTAACACAAAATAAGGGGTAGACTCTAAATAAAGACCTAACTGATAGGTAAAACCATCATGTGAGTAGAGAAAAAAAATCTAAGTAAAAATCTTTGTGACCTGGGAATGGTAAAGACCTTTTTAAATGAAAATTTAAAACACAAATGATAAAGCAAAAATTGGATTTAATTACATCAAAGCTAAGAATTTCTTAAGATGAAGAATACCATGGACAAACTATAATATACAGATGACATAATGAGATAACAAATTTGTAATGTTTAAAGTTGACAAGAAATTAATACCTAGAATAGGTAAGAAATTTGGAAATCAGGGAGGGCATACACCTCCTCAGAAACATGGGTAAAGGAGTTATAAAGGAGGCATCCAAGAGGCTAAGACACATTTGAAGGGATCTCAAAATATTCGAGATCAGATAAATGAAAACTAAAATAGCAATGAAGTTTTCTAATTCCCATATCCTGCCAATACTTGTCATTTTCCATAGTTCTTATTTTCCTAACTCTCACCCATGGGTGGTAGGTATTTAGACTGATCACTGGGGAGAACCACTGGCACTATGTAGACAAGTTAAGTGTATTGCTACTGTATGACCCAGACATTTGCTCCTGAGTTATCACAGATATCCACACACTCCATACTGGGATATTCAATACAGTGTTATTTGTAATGGCAGGGAGTTGGAAGTAGTCTGTAATCTGGTTAGTGAACAGACAGAAAAAATGTGGTAGATGCACACTGTGACAGAGTATTAGTTAGAAGCCTCGTATTAGAGATGCACATAAAAGCCTAGTGCTTGGCCTAATAGCTAGACCACAAATCCTAGTGCTTGGTGAAAAAGATAAAAAACAAAGAAATACATAACTTCTTTTTCATAAAATAAAATATATGCACAGAAAACAATATACATCACATAAGAATCTAAACAAAAATACATACATTGGTTTAACCCAATATAAGACATAGTTCATTGTTGATGGACACCTACGTTGGTTTCACAACAATGTATAACAAAATCCTTATCAACATTTATTATTGTTTGTATTCTTGATGATTGCCATTCTAACTAGAGTAAGTTGGAATCTCAGTGTAGTTTTGTTTTGCATTTCCCTGATTACTAAGAATGTTGAACATTTTTTCATATATTTGTTGACCATTTGTATTTCTTTTGGAAACTTTATTTAGAGTAGTAGAAAGAGATTGGGGAAGGAAGTAGGAGAGGGAAGGTGGAGGTTTGGGGAAGGAAAGAGACCATATAATGATATGTTCATATACAACTGTATCACTATGAATCTCACCATGATGTACAATTACAATACAGCAATAAAAATTAAGAAAAATAAAATTATAAGACATCAAAGAAAATCTAAATAAATGAAGAGATAAACCACATTAATGGATAGGAAATGTTATTATTATAAGGTGTCAATTCTCCCTAAATTGATGTATACATTTACTAGAACCCCATTTCCTAAATCCAACACAATCTTTTATGTAACCTGAGGTGTTTTTTTTCTAAAATTCATTTGAAAGACGAAAGGGCCAAAAAATGGTCAAGACACTCTTGAGGTAAAACAAGCTGGAAGGGAGATTTCAAGACATTATAAAGCTTTAGTATTTGCGACAGTATGGTATTCGTATAGGAATAGACATACAGACCAATGAAACCAAATAAAGACTCAGAAATACACCTATACACATGGAAACTTATATGTGGCAGATTAGCACTATATATCAGTGGAGAGATGATGAACTATTTTCAATAAATGGTAGTAGGAAAAATTAAATAGCAAAATAACTTCAAAGAAATTGGATCCCTACCTGCCTGCAATATGGCAAAAAATAAATCTACAAAACAATAACTATAACATAAGTCAATTTCAAAGACTTTAAAAACTATTTGAAAAATATACAGGAAAATATTTTTGTGACCCTGGGAATAGAGAGAAATTGTTTAAGCAAGACTGTACATACCAGAAAGATGATGAAAAAAATGAACTAGAATACATTAAGCATGTCAGTAAAAACAAACCAAAGCAAAAACACCATAGACTAGATAGCTGCTGTCATATAATTAATAGAAAATGTAGTCACCAGAAAATATTTTTAAGACTCAAACTAACAAAAATATAATGGAAAAATGCATAAAATTTGTAAATGGGTATTTCACAGATGAAGAAACTCTATGGCCAATACACAAAGGGTTTAATAAAGCTATGTTCAACCCCCATTAATAATCATAGTAATGAAAAGTAAAACCAATTTATAGCTATCAGACTAGTAAAATCTAAAAGACTGGAAATACCAAGTGTGGTAGATAAAGCTGGTGAGAAACCAGTAGAACGAACTACTTTCCCTTTGACCTGGCAAGTTTCTACTGGCATGGATTCTAGAGGAACTCTTATGTTCTCAGAGATATGAAAATGTTTATAGTACACTGTTTATAATAACAAAAAAATTAGACAATCAATTGTTCATCCATGGGAGAATGGATACATTTTGGTATAGTCACACAATTGACTATAGTATAGCAGTAAAAATAAATGAATGTGGCTGTATTTACTGAAATGGATGGATTTGAGGAACCTAAAATTGAGTGATAAAGCAAATGCAAAATATGTACATTTGTTATGATGCAAAATGTCAAAAACAAGCATAAGGAAATAACACTGATTAAGTATACATATGTACACCTGTATGAAGAAATGATAAACAATTCAGGGAAAGTAGCAGGTAAACAAAGGAGAAGTACAGAAGGTGCTTCAATAACACTGGTAATTGAGAAGTCCAGGTCCTGATTAAACTCCTGGGTGTGATTTTTCAGGCCTGACCATAGGCAATTACAGAGAAGACCCTGCAGGCCTCGCAGCAGAATGCTGTCCTCCCCAGGCCACATGTGGTGCACAGCCAGGTCATTACAGTCTCTACAGGGAGTGGCAGTCAAGGTCGCAGGCTCCTTCACATATTTACACCTCGAGCCTCAGCACCTTCATTCCTGGGCTCTTTGTCTGAGGCCCTGGACAGGGGTCTTCCTCACTTACCTCTGCCAAGGCCTCCTTTTGGGGAGTGAAATGGATACCTTGAAGACACTTTTCCCCATCTGCTCTGCTCCATCTGGCTCTGGGCAAGTGCACCATTTCATGGGGAAAATGGAAAAGGGAAGTTGGCATTTCCACTGGTTTTAGACTTTTGTTTATGCCATTGCAGTAAGTATCAAAGACTTAATTCTTTTTTTTTTTTTGGCTTGTTGATTTACTACAGCTACCTGGCAGCTTAGCTCTTGCCCAGCTCAGTTGAGCACATAATAGTAAAATATTTCTTAAATTGAGTGATGTAATAAAGCTACTTTGAACCTCCTCCATAAAAATGTGTTAAAAGCTGGGTGTGGTGGCGCACGCTTGTAATCCCAGTACTTTGGGAGGCGAAGACCGGACGATCCGGGTTCGCAGCCAGCCTCAGCTCTCTCTCTCTCTCTCTCTCCCTGTCTCTCTCTCTCTCTCTCTCTCTCTCTCTACTTAGTGAGGCCCTCCACAACTTCATGAGACCTGGTTTCAAAATAAAGTATAAAAAATAGGGCTAGGAGTGTAGTGCGGAGGTAGAACGCCCCTGGGTTCAATCCCTGGTACCACACACACACACACACACAAAATGTGTTAAAAAATTAAGTTCTGTGGAACTCCTATGCTCCTCAGGGACAAATAAGACAAAACCACATAGAAGCAACTGATGTAGGATACAAGAAATAAATAGGTAAAAAGGAGACAAACAGGTACAGAAAGGAAATGTAAAATATAACTTTTTTTTTTTTGCGGTACCGGGGATTGAACGCAGGGGCGTTCTACCTCCGCGCTACGCCCCCGGCCCTATTTTTTATACTTTATTTTGAAACCGGGTCTCACGAAGTTGCGGAGGGCCTCACTAAGGAGAGAGAGAGAGAGAGACAGGGAGAGACAGAGAGAGAGAGAGCTGAGACTGGCCGCGAACCCAGATCCTCCGGTCTCTGCCTCCCAAAGTACTGGGATTACAAGCGTTCGCCACCACGCCCGGCTGTAAAATATAACTTTAACATAAGAACCTGGTGCTAAAGTGCTTCAATCTTTACTCCCCAAACCAGTTCTCTTTCCCAGGCTTGTCTCTCAAAATTTCTGAGAAATCTGTAGAACCTAGAGTTAACTGAAAGAAGCTATAATTGCCCTGTGTACTATTAACAAGACAAATACAATATTTTGAGAAATCTATAATTTAGGACACTCTCCAGCTTATCTGTCAATCAGATAATGAAGACCTCAATCAGTCTGAGGACCCTAAGGTTAAACCAGACCACCGGACCACCAGAAACTGCCTTGGACTACCGAACTGAGATCATCTTCCCTAAAGCTAACCAGATCACCAGAGCACCATAAACTGCCGTGGGACTACCAGACTGAGATCATCCTCACCTACCTCCTCTATCCCACCCCTCATAAAGGTCTCCTATAAGAAAAGAGCGCTGCACTCCCCAAAAGGACTCTCTCCTTGAATATGTATTTTCTACTTTCCTAAATAAACCTTTATGTCCCTAACTGGCGCATGCTCAAATTCTTTTCTGTCACGTTAGCCAAGGATCCTGAGTTCCTGAGTTGAGGAATGAACCCGTCATCTCCAACACGACCATTCAATTTATTGCCTCAGTGTTACCTCAGAATAGAGAAAGACAAAGGAAACTGTAAGGTTATTATAAAGGAAAGGTGCTTCATTCTTTTAAACATTTGGATGTAGGACAGAAGATAGGATACAAGGGAACCTTTTAAAGAACATAAACCAAGTTATAATTTTTTTCTTTTTTGGTATGGAATTCTTTATATAAGGCTGATTTTTCTCATATTTGATATTTCCTATTATATTTTGAACTAAATGTGATTTGTTTTAAACCTATCTATACCAAATCCTAGATAACAAACTTTTAGTTACTAACCACATTATACAGTATGTGCTTATAGACTGATGTTCATACCCTGACATATATCAAAATGTATAATTACAATGCACCAATAAATGAACATAAAAAAAGTCCTTGAACTTTCCTCATTCAAACCATGGTGTAACATTATATTGGTCCTTAAACAACTTCCTTCAAACTTAAGAGATTCCGTGTATCAATTTATTTTTTGCATAACCACAAGCAGACAGATGCATAACCACACAAGTTCTACATCTATCTGCTTTTGGTCATTGTCATTACTGTATTGATCTTGTTGGCCTTCTTGTGTAGAAGTTCTTCCTATTCTCTGAAGATCATGGTTTTCCTATCAGGGGCCATAACATCTTAAGTTGTAAATACTAAAACTTCACAGTAGTTCCTGCTCTGACAAGTCAGTTTTACAGAACATGAAACTATATTTTATGCCCATATTGTATGGCCATACAATAACACATTCTCTAAACTCAAAAAGGTATTAGAGATTGCCTTGCCCTTATTTTGATAATTCTTTATATAGTATAATAAATTATTATTTATAATGTGCTTTCACATTAGTTCATTTGATCTTTACAAGTATATTAATTAGGTGGGGAAGATAAAATTATTCGCATTTTATAGATCTGTAAACAAGCAAAACAAGAGGTTTCATAGCATCCCTGTAGTCACGTAGCTACTTAGACCTGAACCTAGAAATGGGTATTCTAGACCCTTGTGTACCTGTGCAATACCCTCTACACCAAAACCCTGTCGCTTTCTACTTGTGCTAAACTTGTGGTAAAACTGTAAGGTATTAAAACTAAACAAATTTAGCTTATGATAACTGAATTTCTAAGAATTTCTATGAAGAATACTAGTGCTTTTGCCAAATACAGCTTTTGTCAAATCTCATGCTTTGGGGATATATTTCTATTAACTATATATTAAACATTGATGGCAAGGCAAATCAATTTATTTTTATTTTTATTAATTACTTTTTTTTTGCGGTACCGGGGATTGAACGTGGGGGCGTTCTCCCTCTGGGCTACGCCCCCGGCCCTATATTTTTTTATACTTTATTTTGAAACCAGGTCTCACAAAGTTGCAGAGGGCCTCACTAAGGAGAGAGAGAGAGAGAGAGAGAGAGAGAGAGAGAGAGGAGAGAGAGAGCTGAGGCTGGCCACAAACCCGGATACTCCGGTCTCCGCCTCCCAAAGTACTGGGATTACAAGCCTGCACCACCACGCCCGGCTATTAATTACTTTTAACTGACACATAAGAACATAACATTATAAGTATCAATGGGATAACATGTTATGTTTCAATACATGTATACATTGTGTAATGTTTAAATCAGGTTAAATACAGCTATCTACTCAAACATTTATTATTTCTTATGGTGTAAACATGCAAAATCCTTTCTTCTAGCTTTTTGAAACACATAGTATATTATTGTTGTCTATAGTCATTCTACTGTGTACTGGCACCTAAGAACTTCATACTCCTATCTAACTATAGTTTAGTACCCATTGATTAATCTTTCCTCACCACCCTTCCCTGCTACTCTCTCTGGGCAAGGTCAATTTAATCATGGTTTCTCTCAAATTTTCTTTTAATGCAGTCTTCACTTCTTCATATGTATACTTGTAGCTTTCAATAAGGAGATACTTAGCAAAACCCATACTTAAATTGATATATACAGAAATACATTTCCACTAACATTTATAAGACAGGAAAAAGCTATACAAACAGATGTAGACTAATGACAAAGTTTCCAGATTTTTTTTTTCTTTTTGATATTAGTTTTCTTACCTCCAAACAGATGGAATGCTTTTCTGCAGCTTGGTAGGGGCCATTTTGCAGAGCTGGATTTCTGAAAGCTTTGTTTTATTTTCAAATATTCTTTACTAAAGAATGTTTTTGTGGCATTGTTCAGTTCTAGAGTAAAGCAAAAGAAAAAATATTTTAAACACTAAGTAAAACGGTAAAAACAGGATAGACCATTGCTGCCGTATTTTGATAATACATTCAGATCCCTTTAAGTCCAGGAAGACAAAAGTGATTCAATGTTTTTATCTTAAACAAACAGAACTCACCCAAGCTTACATTTGATACAACTTTGATATGCCTACATACAGAACATATATTTGCTGAGTAGCTTTGAAGTCAGGAACTCTGCCTGGTATGGAGGATACAATGATGAGTAAGATAGTCCCTGCTCTCAAGAAAACTGCAGACTCAAAGACGGAAATAAACAGGTAAACAAAAAAAGGGGAATTGTGTCTTATGGGTGTAGCAATAAAACAGCTAGAGTGCATCCAGGGCTCAGGAGTAATAGGGAGAAGGAAAAACCACTTTACAACTTTTTTATTCCATAATCCATTTCCTTGTATTATGTGATGGACTGAGCATCTACTGAGTCTAATTGCTCAGTAGAGTCTCAGATTTACTGCTGCAGATTTGAGAGTTTTAAAACTGTAAAAATAAGTTCTCAATCTTACAGAAGCTTTGCTAATGATTTAAAAGGGAATATTCATTTGATGTATACTCGGGCCAGTCAGAGACCACACATGATCCTCCCTTCAAATAGTAAAGACACTGTATAAAAGCCATGGAAAGGAAGCCATGATCAGCGTCAGACTACTCAACAGAGTTCTGAGGTCAGGCAGAGTTGGGAATGGACCTGTGAGGTAAACGAGGCTTCACGCAATCTCCCCCCTAGCACTTCCTCCGGCTCCTTCCTACCTTAGCGTTTGTGCTGCAGCTCCAGCTAGTTGCATTACATCTTCTTTACTTTCCCTAATCACTGCCTTGGATTGATTCTTACTTGAGAAATCCAAAGGGAAAATGGATTCACAAAGTTTACATTTAACAACAGGAATAATGTAAAAAATAGATTACTCTAGACAAGTGAAGTGATGTATTAAAACTGCAACTCCAACTCCCTTGAGGATTCCACACCCATGAGCCAGTAATTCAAGAATATCAGTTAGAAGCTGGGCATGGTGGTGCATGCCTATAAACCCAGTACTTAGGAGGCTGAGACAAGAGAATCACAGGTTTGAAGCCAGCCTCAGCAACTTAGTGAGACCTTGTTTCCAAATTAAAAATAAAATAAGGCTGGGGGTATAGCTCAGAAGTAGATTACCCATGGGTTCAATCCACAGCACCACAAAAAGAAAAAAAATATCATAAAAGAGGCATTTTAAGAGTCTGTGTACTCATTATGTAAGATGAGATTGTTAATGGTTAGTGCATTTTTATCCTACATATGTTTAATAGTTAAATCATAGAAGGATATCAAAGGAATTCAAATAGGAAAAGAAGAACTAAAATTATCTTTATTTGCAGATGATATGATCCTATATGTAGAAGACCCAAAGAACTCAACCAAAAGTCTACTAGAGCTAATTAACAAATTCAGCAAAGTAGCAGGATACAAGATCAACCTAAAAAAGTCAGTAGCTTTCATATATGCCAACCATGAATCCACTGAGAAAGAAATCCAGAAAACAATCCCATTCACAATAACTTCAAAACCAATCAAATACCTAGGAATA